>JARHVA010004151.1:325000-565000 GCA_037957365.1 Torreya grandis | reverse complement strand
ACATCTTATTGTATATGTGAACAACCGAGAGTATTTTTTCATGGTGGAAGCTTTACTAATTTTTTTGTGGAGGCCATTGTAACAATCCTTGCCCAATCTGCCCTTAATTATCTCAATTTGCTGCCTTGTCATTTTTTCAAACACTTTGTAAGCAAAGTGCTTCTTGCTGGTTTTTATCACAGTTTTGATGATTTGTTTAAATGACGATGGATTAAATCTTCAAGTGTTTATAGAACAATGCAAGAATGACAATGCTAAGTTCTAGATGCAGGAATGACTTCTCCTTTTTTTTTTGTTCTTTTCTATGCAATTAAATGAATTCACAAAGAAAACTAATCACTTACAACCAATGGACATTTAGTTGAAAAGTTGGCATGCAACCTACTATCTCAATTCAAATACTCAAAAGATAACTATAAATGACCAACAACTTGTGATTCTTATTTGTATTGATGATTTGATACAATGCTCCACTAGACTAGCCAAGACTCTTGGCATAAACAAGAATTACAATTATATGGTATGCTAGTATGAAGGACGCACACCTACAGTTGCAGATATAATCTACACTAAAGGATGAATTATATGCAATGAACCCTAGTAGGATTGAGGTGCCCTTGACAATAGATGGAGTAAACAAATTCCCAATGAAAAGATGATCTCCCAAGCCAAATCAAATTTTCCAAGCTAGACACCCCTATTCTGGTCTGATCTCAAATTTAAAATAATATGCAATGAATATGCGCTGCCTTAAGCATATAATATCATCTCCATGCTCCAAGGAAGTGGGCACACCAAGCCAAGCAGAGAATCGATGTAAAATGGAACCCCCACAAGCAAAAAAATCCCTCCTAATGGCATCCTTCCTTGACTGTAAATATCTTATTTTTATATCAAATTTATCTACAAAAAAATATGCTCTCTTAACCAAGGAAAATCGATCGATTTCTCCAAAATTTGCTCCAATTGAGATGATGGAAATATCACCTCCAAAATGCAACCCTTCAAGAGATATTTCACTCCCTTAGTTATGATATCAATGGGAGTTATCATTCCCAAAGATAAATTGATTCACTGCAGGAAACTCTAGGCTCCACCAACATACCATAACAAAGACAACATAAAAATGGGATAATTCATAATAGCAGCCCACACCTCCATTTTAAAATATTATATTTGCACTTTAATATAAAATAATGAATTATATCACAAAGCACAAATATAACATCATATTTTAACATGAGGTTTCTAAAAATAGAACATTTTAATAAATCATTAGAAAACCTCCAGAATATGTCAAAACTTCCCAAAGAAACCAACTGCCATTTGGGTAACTATGGAGAAGACCCTCAAACCATGTCGTATTAGCCTATGAGGGCCACTGATAGGCTAATCATGTTGAAAGCATAATGTATAACTATAAGGGGGACATTACAGCCATACAAATAAAATAGATGCTTTTTTATAAGAATAATATTATGACAGGACACACCATATTTACTTAAAATGTGAAAGTATATAGCATAGTCTAGATGTGTGTGTGTGTGTAGCTAAACAACTAACCTATATAGGCCACCTTAAAAAAAATTAAAATATTCTATTTGAGAAAACAAAAAGACTTAATACAAACTACTAAAATTTTACGATATAGGAATTACATGTAAGAAAATAAATACCTTACATATTACGTAATTTATAGTCTATACACTCTAAATATAGACACAAACAAAAGCACCCACATCAATAAAATAATTCCCTTGCATTCTTATATACTCATTTTTTTCATGTAGAAACAATGAAACAAAAGAAGCAAACCAACATTTTATTTATTACAAGAAGAAACTAAGAAAACAAAAAACCTAACAATATAATTAATATATTATTTGCATCTCAATAAATAGTGAATATTAACCATGGAAAAGATGAATTAAATACCTTACATAATACATAATTGCTAGTCTATGAATTCTAAATGCAACATAGAGTGTATCAATGCAAAAACTAAATTAAGAAAACAACCACATCAAAGTAATTCCTTTTTATTCACTTGCACTCCAACATTTTATTTCTACAAAGAGAAAATAAAATAAAAGAATTGAACCCACATTTATTTATCTCAGGAATAAATTTAAAATAAAAAATACTAGAAAACTAAATTTATACGCAAGAATTCTGCATCTCAAAAAATAGTAAAGAATGGCCATGGACAATATACTTACACAAAAAAATATGATCCTTACACACTCTTAAAATGATATTAAAAATTCTCTCATAGCTTACGACCTCATATATAGTCTTCTCTTTTCGAATACATTGTTAATGCTATTATTAGTTTGTATTAATACCACATCAAGGAAACCTCGACATCCTTACATAAAAATTAAAATTTGAAATAAAAAATAATAGTATCTAATATAGGAACATAAATATATGCATAATAAACTCACTATTAAAAGAAAACGTACCACAATCATTGATTTAATTTATTAACCAATCACCTTTATGTATATGTCATTATATTGTTTGTGACCAAATCATCCCCGATAATCATAATTTTAGCATTACGATGTAACCCAATCAAGATGTGACACGTGTCAAAATCAAAAGAACTTGCTTGTATTCATCCTTCAAAAATAGATGCAAGTTGTCGATTGAATATGAAATCAAGACTCTATCTAATAAGTGAACACCTACCAATGTAATTATAATGGATTGATTTATGAAAAATTTAATTAATTTTTATATTAAAAATAATAACCTTGATTAGGTTTAATATTAAAACTAACTTATTGATTTAGTCTAAATAATTAGGTAGAATTTTTTAAAAAATCCCTTCTAAATTAATAATTTAACAAATTAATAGGTCCTCCTTATTGTCACATAAATTATAAACATAATTTTGAAAAATAGGTATCACATAAATATATGTAATTTTGATAGGATGCACAATTTGGCTTGCTCTTAATTTTTAAATAATGTTAATTAACAAAAATATTCGTGTATCAAATGTAGATATAATTATTAAGTTAATTATTATATTTTAAAAATATAATTTAATATTAAAAATATTGAAAATGTTGATAGACATAATTATAATAAAAATTAAAAATAGATCATAAAGAGTAATAATATAAAATATCAATAAAAATGATTAATTTTATATTTGATATCCATTTAATCATTATATTTTTTAATTTTTTATTTAATAATAAATTTTGAAACCAATTTTTGTATACATAATTTTTTGACTAATATATTCATCAATTAAATTGAGATTATTTATTATCATTCAATTTAAAATTATTAGAAAAGATAATAACATCACAAATTAATACAAAAAATTTCAATGAATAAAATTATATAATAAATCTAAAATATATACTTTTAAATCAATACATCATCATATTTTTTGAATAATAATATTCAAAATTATTAATAAATAAAAAATTATTTATATGCAAAATTCTCTCTCTTATATTTTAATATTGGTGATAAAAAAATTTATAAAAATAATAAAACTTAATAAATGTCTTTATTTAAATACTATTTCTATTTTACAAACTATTTTTTTTATTTTTTAATATTTATTGTTTGATCAAATGCATTAATTCTCATCTACTTTGATCATGAAAGATGTCTAGTATGTTGATTTTATCTAGTTGTATATGCTTCACCCTAAGTAAGTTTAAGTTATACTAGTGGCTTTTCTGTTGTTCTTGTTTAGAGGTAGCCATTATATCCAGCCCCTTAATTTTTATTTGTCAGTTATTTACAAATTGCTATTTACAAATTATTGATTTGTTGTAGTTTCTTTCAAGCGAAGGTTTTTAATTTATTTGGTATAGAATATATTATTATGTGTTTGTTATAAATTTGATTTCAGATCGATTAACTTGTAAATATAAATCTATATTAAAATATTAAATTGAAGTGTTTGGTAAGGCACTTACAAAAATAAAATAAAATTTATTTATATTTATATATATTTGATTTGAATTTAATTTGAAGTATTGAGGGATATCTTTTCTATTAAATTTATTTGAGAATTGATATTGATATCATTCCTTATAGTGTTGGGTAACTTTTAAATTTTAACTCAATTATCATATTAATTAAAATTTTATTAATGATTGAAAGGGTTGTAGTCCAGCAATGAGCATAATGGTTGCTTATATTTATTCACCAAGGTATAAATTTCTGTAGATATCTGACATGGAAATTCAAGCGATTAAAACTAGGATTGTGCCCTGAGTGATTTTGAAGGCATGGATACCCTGCTCATCATTACTTAACCAAAGAAACTCATTGATTTAGATATATACTTACTTAATATTGTAAATCCACTATATATTTATTTCTCAAATATGAACAAAAATGTTAATATTCTATATAATTCAATAATTCTATGTAATACTTTCAAAAATACAATCAAAAAAAATTATTAATGATTACTTCTTTTAAAAACTTATTAATTATATATTTTTTAAAATTATTTTATATTAAAAATATTTGTTTTTTCATAAATATTAACACCCTTATATTTTTAAATATTTAAATAAAAAAGTACTAAAGAAATATATGGTCGGATAATTTTTAAACTTGTAATTATTTAGGGCCTGCTGGATTTTTATATATAATTTAAAACAAAAAAGACAGATTACAGCTTATCAATTTCCAAATTTAATATTAAGTAATAACAATACACAAGAATTGATCTCCATAAATTCTTCTGATAAAATCTAAATATATTGAAAAGAGCGTGGTTACTACAACCGCCCTATTTTTAATTTAATTTCTTCTGGAAAACAAAATGCATTCTGTCAAATGCAATGCACGCAAAAGTTTACATATGCCAGATTTTGTGCATAAAACATAAATAAGAGCTGCGAAAGGAGGCGCCTTATTTGTTACATTATTCCACATTAGTCCATACCATGGCCATTGGACTGCGAACAACGTGTGCTCCTCCCTTAACACATTTCCAGGTTAACTGTCCGAACTCTTGGCGGCCCTCAGTTTGGGTGCCAGATGCGATTTTGCTTTCGAATTTCACAGTATAACTTAGCTTTTCTTTTGCCCTTTTGAACACCAACACCTGCGGCTGCACACTTATTTTCACGCTGGCGGGGCTCTCAACTGACAAAACATACACACAGGGAGCTTCCCCAACGTTGGTCACGGTTCTCTTCGTCACGTGAATTGAATTAGTGGGCTGGAATATCACAGAGAAGGATGGGTAGTTGAGATCCCCGGGCTGAGAGGGTGACCTGGGGCATGAGCTCGGCTTCTTTGTCAGAATCCGGATTTGCTCTTTAGTGTAATTCAGACCACACAGAAACCTAACATAGTCTTGAGCTCCCATGTCGTAGACGAGGCCGGGATTCAGAGCGGCGGTGGGATTTAGGTGACCTGCGCCTAGTACGAAGGGGCTGGCGGCTCTCTTGGTGACGGACTCCGCTATAGGCTTTTTCCTGTTGTCGACAAGGAGGGAAGATGTGATGAGAGCGGATTTTATAGCAGCCGGGCTCGACGTCGGGTGGGCTGCACTAACCAGAGCCGCGATTCCAGAGACATGAGGGCACGCCATTGACGTCCCGGAGATTATGTTGTAATCGACTCTTCTCTTATCAGACTTGAGATCTGTAGGCGGGCTGCGCTTGGTCCACGCCGCCAAGATGTTAACGCCCGGGGCTACCAAGTCGGGCTTCAGGATTTGGGGAACCTCGGGATTGGGACCTCTGGAGGAGAATCCGGCCACCTCAGGCTCTCGGATCTTACCCACCACCGTCAAGCCTTGCAGCTTGATGGAGGCGGTAGGGTTTCTCGTGCTGTTAATGTACGCTTTTATGTGTTTTCCGGCATTGAAGCTCACGATTGTCGCCGGAAATAGATAGCAATCTGTCGCCAGCTCGTCTCCGTTGGAATACCCGTTGGCTAATATCATCGCTGCACCGCCGGATCGTTGAAGCTTGCGCTCTCGGGCCATATTGCAGAATACAACACGCCCACGATAACATCCTCACCATAGCGTGACTTCACCCACGGTCCGTTTCTGGTGATAAGCTTAAAAAAATCGGGGGTTCGAGTCGTGTGAAGATGATTCAACGAGTCTTGAAACACACCCAAACAGCCATACAGTTTTTCCACAAATTTGAAGCCATGTGTCACGGGGCAAGCTCTTCGGAGTTGGGCGGCCATGTGGCACCGCTTGTTCTAACCCGAATCCCTCATTGCGATGGGACTCTATAGGAACTACGGATTACGCTTTCAGTGTTTCCCTGCACAAATAACCTACAAGTACAGTGGACAACAACTTGTATAAAGAACGGATTAGCAGCAGAAAGAAAGACACACACTTGCAAAGATCGGGAAATCGACTCAACACACATGAGCATTCACACAGTGCAAGAAAACTGGGAGTAACGTGTATTTTATTAACTCTTCAGAACAATCCGGTCCAAACTACAATAAATAGGGCAACTAGCCAACATACACAACAACCACCGAGTCGGGCTCAACAGATAATGCTCGGAACCACTCAAATGATTACAATGAACAATTCCCTCCCAAGGTCTAATTACTCTCTACCTAGGACAACCCAGCCCCTGCTTCACGAAATCTGAGACTAACAGAACTGCTCACAAACACCCGCACGATGCTTGCACAGACACGTGCCCACGGTCCACATAAACTTGGGACTGACACTCTAGCTTCACAATGACTTGCTTTTCACCACTTTGACAGTTCAGACTTGCATTCACCCAAATCACTGTGCAAAGAAAGCTCACCATTCGTTTGATCAAGGCAAACCAAACCCGTGAATATAGTTAGAGATGTTGAAGCAACACATCCCTAATACCATGCATTACGACAGAGCTTAACAACACACGCTAACTCCCGGCGTGTGGTGGTCATCTGCGGTCATCGGGGGCTGGTCCCCAATAGTCATCGGGGGTTGGTCAACGGTTAAAGCAAACCACATTTTGACATGGGTTAAATCATTGTCAACACCACTACTTTCTTCTAACCATTCACGCCACAGTCACCGTCAATTGTCACGTAGCACGTACTCGACGAGCATAGTATGTGAATCATAAGGGCAATAGTAATGTCTGATTATCATGCTCTAACACAAATAATCATGGTTTGTTAGCTTTGCCTTAATCATGGTTTCTTAGGTTACTGTGAATCAGGTAATGTCAAGCCTAAACAAATGTCCTTCACCATTCGCTCATTGTTGGATCTGAGGTAGAGGGAGATAGTTCAAGTGGAGGCATTCCGAACAAGAGTAGAGGAGTCAATGTTTAGTCAAACATCGAGGTAGATTGTGGAAGGTTTTATCATTTTCACCATTTTCCAGTGAACGTTTCATTCCATCTAAGAGTTTTTTATGCCCCTGTTCAAGGTTACCCTTGCTTTTCTGTCGACTGTCTTAACGCACAGTGGTCTGCTTGATTGTGAATTATGTTTATGAAATTTGTTTATAATCAGACATATATTGAGTTTCGACATAGTTTACAAGTTGTTCTTCCCGTATAAAATACATTCTTAGTCCTCTTTTTCAAAGGAGACAAAGTTGTAATATTCAAACACAAAATATCCTTTAATAGACGGTCATTTTAAAGGACAAAAGAAAACAAAGCTCAATGTTACCTTATTAAAATGGTAGTGCATATGACCCTACAATAAAGATAATGATGCATATGACCCTACATAAAATTGAATCCCTAACTTATTTAGGATAGATTCATTCATATTTGTGATCACAGAAGGGCAAGTGGTCATTGAATAAGTTGAGTAAGGAAAGAAATCCCAGAGTTCTTTATAAATGTGAAAAAAATTGAATCCATAACTTATTAACACAGACAAAATTGAAAACATAGGAAGCAAGAATAGGTATGGGGAAAAAAGGAAAACACTTCAGATAAGCACATTCACAATGTATTCATAAACCTCCTTTACATAAATTATTTAGATGAAAATGCAAAGAAAAGTAGGAAAGATTGTAATAAATCCTTTAAAAGGACATCTATCTTCAATTTTATCTAAAACCTATTGTTTTTGGGGCCCTATTTCTCCTTGGTAGAGGCCCACTATACATAAGGTTATGCTTGCCCAAGATTTTGTTTTTGTTAATAAGTTATTTTTATACATAAAAACAAGCTCTTATATTTAGGGCCATATGCACTAGGATCCTTTGTAGACAGAGCTTGAGTCAATGTCCACTTGCCCTTTTGTGATGACAAATACAAAAAGGAGGGCATGGAATCTGATACCACTCTACATAAGGTTAAGCTCCCCCAATATTTTATCTTTGTTAATAAGTTATTTTTATACATAAAGACAAGATATTAAATGCAGGGTCATATGCACTATGAATTTAGAGGAAGAGAGTTGTTCAACAGGGTACAATAGGGTGCATAGGATTCTCTCTAGTATTTTCCAAGCTTTAATATCTTCATCTCTATTTTTAATTCATGTGTTTTTATTCACCATGTCATGTGTATTTATGTTTACAAGTGCTTAAATATACTCTGTTCTTTGTGATGGGATCATCATGCATGTGTGCTTTTAAGTACATTGAACGTGTTACTCTTATCATGTTTCATGTGTTTGTGCAGACTTTCACAAAGTAATAGTGTGTGAATCCATGTTTGTTGTACTCCCATTGTAGGGTGTATACGAGACTCTATAGTATTTTCCAAACTTTAATTTCTTCAGCTCTATTTTTAATTCTTGTGTGTTTATTCACCATTTCCTATGTATTTATGCCTATCAGTACCAAAATGTACTCTATTCTTTGTGATGGGGTCATCATGTATGTGTGCTTTTAAGTACATTGAAAGTGTTATTCTTATCATATTTCATGTGTTTATGCAGACTTCCACAAAGTAAGAGTGTGTTAATCCATGTTTGTGTTTGCAGTACTCTCATTGTACTATGTAATGTATACTTACTATTGTTGACTTCTTCATTCAAAATGTTCAGTGAGATTATTAAATATTTCCATCAATGTCTTTCATAGAAGTTGCAAATGAAATTAATTTTTTTGCATACAATTTCCATGGACTTGATATTTAAGGCTTCAAAAATATTATTGCTAACCTTTGAAATTTACAACAGGCATGTTTTGGTTCTTTTAAAGTTTTCAAAATGTAATGTATCCATTACATTTTCTATATCTCATCTACTACATACAAAGGTTTGTCTAGCTTGTCCTGGAATCACCACATGAGGTATTGCCATGTTATATAAATTGTTTCCAAATGAATTGGTATGTTAAGTTTCTATAATGTGAAAAGATAATCTCTGCTTTGGAACGTTACACTATCTACAAAAATGTAATGGCTTCTCATATGTACATTTCCTTGTTGGAGGCTCATAATATATACTTTCAATATAGGGTGCCAATTTCATTAATAGTCATTGGCCTAATTATTCTGTGATTGCTATGTTACATTACCAACTAGCCAGATTACCCTAGCTGCTGGCACACCATTGTACTCTCATAGAGACCTTTACGGTGATTTCTATAAGCATTTCATTGGTAAGGATTAGTATTGTAAAACATATTCTTGACTTATTTGAATGCAAGTTGTTGTTTGTTGGCAACAAATACTATGAATGTTAACTGCCACAAATTTAAGATGGATGAGTGGGAATTCATCAATTGCCTCAAAGAACTTTATGTTGAGATCAAACAAATGGTATGCATTTTCATCTACTGTACTTGACCATGAATTTGAGTTGTATTATTTTTTGTTGTTGATGCTAATCTATTATGACATGCATTGTGTTAGGAGAAAGAAGTCAGTCGAAAGTCCTCATTATGTGCAAGTTCTCAGTTTAGATGTTCCCCTTGCCCCCTCGAAGATTGAAGGAGGAAGCTATATGGAGGATCAACAATTGGGGATGGTATTCCCACTATTATGAGACAACCATCCCTTGCCTTTGAATAACCAAGGGTGAGATCCCAATGTGAGATGGAATCTTTACCAAATAAAGATGTAAATAAGGGGATAACACAGGGAATTTTATTGATGGTCCGTGTATTTTCAATACCTACTTTAATGTTCTTGTTGCATATGTAAAATGCTTAATATTTTTGAACCATGTATCCCTCATTTGATTTGTTATGTTTCCCTTTTTGAATACTGCAGGAGGAGGGGATAGACTAGATCGAAGGTGAAGAAGGTGTCCCTGAAGCACCCAATGATCGTTTCTAAACAGATGTATGGGAACCTTTGGTTTCCCTTAATGTTTGATTGCTCCTCATGTTAAATAATGTTTCTTTCTTCCCTCTTACAACAAGCAAAATTAAAATACTTTTGACTGACACACCATGCATTTTTATATGTTTTTTTTATTTTGTGTTTTAGTTGGGAGGGGTGGAGCAGAGCCATGTGGACATGGCTGATAGTCACCTGTATAATGACTCTGTCCCTATAAATGTGTGTATTTTTTGTACTCTCTTTCATTTTACATGCTCAATAATTGCAAACCATGCATCCTTATTTTTATATGTTATATCTTTTTTAATATTGCAGGAGGAGGGGGTGGAGTAGACCAAAGGTGTAGAAGGTGTCCCAGAAGCCTCCAATGACTATTTCTCAAGAGATGTATGGGAACCTTTGGTTTTTATTAATGTTTGATTTCTCCTCATGTTAAATAATTTTTATTTCTTCCCTCTTAGAATAATCAAGATTAAAATTCTCTTGACAGGCCATGTGTTTTTCTGTGTTGTTTTTGTTTTGTGTTTTAGTTGGAAGGGGTTGAGTAGAGCCATGTGGATGTGGATAATAGTCACCTGCATAATGACTCCATCCTTTCAAATGTGCATATTTTCTCTAGTCTCTCTTTCATTTGACATGCTCATAGCTGACTGTTTGTTGTTCCATATATGTTTAGAGTTGAACTCACATGTATATGTCTACCTATGTGGTAGGAGGAGGTGGAGTCATATGACCACAATGACAACAACGATGAGGATGTTGATGATGATGATGGTGATTGGCTTCCAGATGATTCACAATCTAAAATAAAATATGAATCAAATGTTGTAAGAACATTTGATTGTCTTTGATGATGTTATCTTATGTTTATTATTTTATGATTTTAACAATATATTGTGTTTGATGACGTTATACTTTATTTATTTCTTTATGCTCTTAACCTCACATCTCTTCCTTGTTGAATGAAAATATGCAGGTGAGTATAAAATTGAGGATTGGGGTATTACAAAGCAAAATGTCTACCTTTGTTTGTTGAGGCCATGCGACACATTTAGAACTGATGGTGGCTATCTATTTTGGTCACAAGATACGTTAACACTCACTGCCATAAGATTCATGGTCGATAACCCATTCCAAGGAGGCCCCTTGAGCCTGGTGGAAGTGGGAAATGTATACATAAGGGAAGAGAAATCAACAAAAGGCAAATAAAAAGGATTCCAATGGACCGACTCTTGAAAAAATAGAGCATCAGTAAGAGAGATAGGCTAGAAAGATTGTGGATGGCTATGGAGGATGTGTCTGAGTTATGTTATCTCAGTGAGATAGCCTTGAATTCTATTGAGGATGAGATGGTTGTAAATGATTCAAGTGAAAACTTGGCATGAAGAAGGGAATCCTGCATTCAGTGAAGATAATATCATTGATAAATGGAGTGGGAAAGAGAACGGGTGGAGCAATAACAAGGTGCATGCAACAATAGACCTCAAGTTAAATACATTATGTTCATTACTTTTCATGAAGTTTATGTTAATTTTAATTTAGCTTAATCAATATTAACATTGATATTTCTTCAACAATCACCATTCTGATTACATAAGGATGACCCTCAAGCCCATTCTAGTGATGAGGATCACATTACTTTGAGAGAAATGCATTTACAAAATGGTAGATATGTTTTTTAGGGGAGTGTAACAAATGAAAGTGTGCATGACATGTTGCCTCACAAATTGATATTGTACTTCTTATGATGACTACATATTATATGCACTCTTGTTTATTCCCCATACCTTTCTTTCAACCCTACCATTAAATATTTTAATAGTGATGTATATTATTATTGCATATAAGATTTTGGTGGAGATGAGTTGGTGCAATCATAGACATGGATGGACCATGTTTAGGAGGTATGATAGTTATTTATTATTTACCAAAAATGACAAGTTTATTCTTCATGTTGGTGTCTTATTCTTGCATTTTATTGAGATTTTTAAACTGCACATTTTAAAATGCAGGTGTCCAGGGTGACATGCATATGTGTGAATTCATGTGGTTGACCATTTCCACTTCTTTGTCTATTTCTAGAGGCCTAAAGGCCACATCACGAACATTGATATTGGCTTGTGGCTATTGCCTTGGATACTATTATTTATATATATACATTTTGGCATAATACGTATGACATATTTGATGTATGGTCAAACATATTATTTAGATAGGAGATTTGAATACAAGTGTTTCATTTCTAGTTTGTGCTAGATACGCAATTTTTTTAATGTACAATTCAAGCAATGGTCTGGTGGTTAATTTGCATTTACCAATGTATTACACAATTATGCAATGTATTATCCATGTACTCATCGTATATTTTTTATGTGTATGCTATGTGTTGTTTTCGACTGGTGATCTATCATCTTCACATGTATACCTCATTCTCATTTCATTCTTTCACATGTTGGTGACAAAGTTCACATGTTTGCATGTTTATGTGTCTATATAAAAGTGACCATGGTGGGGAGGAGTGCAATATAAGATTTGTATGCATGGATTATCTCTCTAACATTTCTTTATCTCATATCATGTGTTTGTCTATTCAAGGAATCAACATAACAACTATAGATGATTATGGCCCACAGTTCGAAGCACAGGAGGAGGGGAGAGAAAGAATGGAGCAACACTCCAATAGATCATAATGACCATGCCATAGGTAAATATTTCATACTCTAATATAATGATTTCATTATTTTCATTTAAGCTATAAAACTCTTTATGTGTAAGGTAACTATTCATAATTATAAAAAAATTGATGTTCTTAGCTTTCGAATATTCTCATGGACCCTCATTTATGTCTATATTTTTTTAGCTTTTCAATGTTGAAAATATTGATTGTTATCATTGAATTTCACATGTATCATATTTTTTACAAATAAATTCCCAAATCTAGAAGAGAATGTGGCTACCCAATTGCCCGAGGACATGGAAGAAATTCTCACAAGGATGAGATCCCAGAACGCAATGGGTGTAGAAGAACATCTTGGTTTGCAATTATCACTAGCGGCTGAAAAAAAATAATCACTCGAGAGGGAAAACTAGGTTTTTATTAAGTTTCTTAATGGTGTAAAGGAAAAGGTTATAAATTAGAAATTTTGTTGGCTAACAAGACTAGAGAGGTCAATAAATTGCACCGTCCACTTCTCACACTGACGGATGAGAAGATGAAGGCTGAAATAAAGTTTGCCAATCTACAAGCTGCCCATGCCTACAAAAAAACACTATGATGCAAGGGTAGAGACTTTGCGGGCCATAAAAATGAAGCATGAAGGAATAGTTGCCATATATGAGCAGCAACTACAGATTTTCAATGCGGAGTTTGATATCTTATTTACACAAGCCAATGGCAAGTCTCCCAATAGACATGGTATTCTATACATGAATAATGATAATTAATTATGTGCAATTAATCATGTGTAAGAGGTTTATAAATTCTTATGATTCTATTTTTATGTTGATAGATGTGTCATATAGTGAAAATTAAGTCATAATGTAATCTTTTTGGTAAGAAAACTCTAGGTGGGAAAACGGAAATCAAGATTCAGTTATGTGTCCTCTTTTAGGAGTTTGGAGTCAATCAACAAGAGTAGATAGTTATTCCATTCGAATGTGGAAGAGATAAAGAACAAAGAAAAATCCATAGAATTTTTTTTTTAGATTTATATTCCTTGTTTTGAGTAATTGCTTTTGTGGCTGAGTATAAGTGTTTTGTTAATGAAGAGTGAGACTGGTAATAGTTTCCAAATGTGCTTGAAGAATATATATCTTGAAAATACATTTCCAAGGTATTTTAATGAACATAATTTAGAATACATGTTTAAATAATTAGTGAAAATATGTATATTTGAAGACAATATTCGAAGGAAGAATTAAAAGAAGACCTTGTTCAAGGAGAGTGTGAGCAGACCCCCTTGTTTTGTGTTTCTTGATTGTATAACAGACTGTGAAAGAAAAATGCACTGATCAATGGAATTAGATATAAATGTCACACATTTATGAAGGAGTATTGATGTATTTTGAGATTACAATTTGTAGGATTGATAATCCATTTATTAGTGTAGGAGGATAACAATAGGCAAACCCCTATTTTGGGAGTCTTTTTGTTTTTGTTTAGTCTGATTGTATTCTTGGTGAATGAATGATGATTCGACCTTCTTCACATTATGTTATTTTTAATCTACCATTGCTTGTAATTGTGTAAGAATTGTATGAATGAAGGAAAGATTTAGGAAGCTCTTTTGGTGCTATTAAATTGATTAGTAACCCTATAAACTATAATAGTCAATGCATGGAATACATTGACTATAATTCACGAAGGGTCCTCCTATCACTCATAAAATTATTTGATGCCATTAGGTGAGTAATTTGATTGATATTTTTAGGTTTCTTAACATTTAAATGAGCTTTATACACAACATAACCATTTTGGCAACATATAGACCTATAGATGGTCATAATTGTTCACAGTCAAGTCTATTTTGGTTTAGTTAACATTCATAATAGATTGGTTAGTGACTTCAAATAATTATAAAAGATAATCAAGGGATAGACAGAGCCTACAAATTAATTTTTTAAGTTTGAATTGCTCCAAAACATGCATAATGAATTTTTGAATGCTCGCGAGTTAACACAGGCCATAAAAAGCCCTAAACTAGGGTTCCATCAATAAATTAAGTTTTAACTATAAAAATTGCACAAAATTTTTTAGTATTAACCTTCTTGAGGTCATCTAATATATTTTCAAGTTTCTAAGACTGTAGTGTTGTATGGATTTCCCAAGGACTGAGTTGAAATAGGCTTAGAAAGGGCTAGTAGGTCAAGCCTAAAAGGTGAAATTGGACCTAATCAAAGACTTATGATACCAAATTTGACACATAGGTGTATTGGGATAGGGGAAAATATATTTTGATTCTTTTGAGCCATAACCAATTGTACTATTCTATACTAAATAGGAAACAGGGTCAAAAGGGCTAGTAGGAAGTGACTAAAGGACCAATGTGTTAGAGAAGGAGTTGTAAGTTGAAACTTTTTGCAGGGAACCTCTATATTAGATATGTTGAAGAACCATAAACCACATAGTGAGAAATGAATTAGTGAATTTTTTCGAATAAATGCAATCAAGAATAAGGTAAAGTGTGAGATAAGTAGCTTAGTGTTTGCATCAATATTGAAACATCAACATCAAGAACTAACATCAACATCAAGAACAACAACTAAAATTAATAAAAACAACTAACATCAACATCAAGATCAATAACTAATATGTAATACATAAATATGTACTTTTTTTACCATTAAATTAAACTATTTATCAATATTGAATCATATTTTTATAAAAATGTTCTATTGACTTTTATCACTATCACTTTCATCCATTGGATTATAGTCATCATCACTTTCATCCTCTAAAACATGTGTTTAAAAAACCCAAGAGTTCTACTCTTGAAATATGTAGGCCTGGTTGTATGAGAGGAAAGTATACAGTGTGGGAGATTATGTATCTCTTCCATAATGTAGCATATGGCTTTGCCAAAAAAATATTGGATGCATGAAACAGGTTATTTCAAACATGATATAGTTCAAAATGTACTCTAAAAGGTAGTTTCACACCAATGAAAATATTTTGTACTTGATTCAGATGCACATAGACATTCAGATCATTACAAAAATTCATTGGCAAGAACTTCTCCAAGAAGGGCCTAAGATGTGCTAGAATAAATCTAGGATTACTCTATGCATTAAGAAAAACAACATCATCCTATGGCCATTCAAATGACCACTATATGTAAAAATCATTATCAAGTCTATTTATGAGTGTTGTGTACTCATAGTTATCTAATGAACCATGGTAGGTAGGATACACCATGTTGTAGTGGAGAAGAAAATTGACCCAATTGAATCCATCAAGTTACCTGAAATTTGCTGTGGTTTCTAGCCTCCTCTAATTGATGGCCTCGACCACCACACACAAGATTTTGTGTAATGTAGAATGTTCTGCATTAAGCTTCTCTAGTACATTTGATTTCTTCCATATAAATTTATGGAATTCCTCTCATATTTCTACCACACTCCCCATTTTGGATTAATGCCACCTACCACAAAATTATAAAAATTAATTATAAATAATTCCAAAAATAAATCACAAACTGTAGTTAATCATTCTTCTTAACTATTGAATAAAGAGAAGATAAACCATTGAATAAAGAAAGTTGTGAAATCAAAACATTTTCCAAAAGTATTGAGTAACATAAAAACATTTTTATGAAATCAAAAGAGGTCCTTCATATGACTTAAACTAGGTTGAAGGATTCAAATAACTGTTTTGGAAGCTAAAATATGGCATTCTGCCTTATGCACTGCTTTGTGTCTATCAATAGAGAAAGGGTTACTTATTTCTTTGGGATATACTATGAACCTGTTGAAACCATAGTTAGTGAGTGAAGTGTTTTTTGTAATGAATCTAAGTGATTCCAAATAAGTAATGACTTACAAGTACAAGTTATGGTAGAGAAAAGGGTCAATGAGAGCCCTATTTGGGTTGACAATCATCTTGTATAAAGGGATAATAATTATTTCTTTGTCATGTCAATTGAATCAATTAAGTAGTGGTATGGTTAAGTATCCCTCTCAACAAAATAGGTTTGAAATCCTATAGAATCATTGTGAAAATCTTGACACATGAATACATAAGCTTGTTGTTGCTAGAAGACCTATAGGTTACAAACTAGAGCATAATCAATGTATGGAGGTGATTCAAAGCTTGTAAAACTTTATTTTCCTTTTTCTTGTTATGAGATTTGATTTCTCATTAATGGCTTAAAAATCTATTTAAAAATGGTAATTAGTGAATCCTTCATGAGATAAATCTGGCATTCACTTGCTTAACTTGTATTCATTGACACCTTGCATGTGTTATTTACCATCCTTAAAGTTCCCATATTTCAATGTGCACACTCTTCAAAACATCATCTCACTATCAAATGAAAACTTTACCTAGCTTGTCACAGTCTTGTAGCCTTTTATTAGAGAAAATAGTCTAATATGACTTTGTACATAATCCTTTCAAGGAACTAAATTCATCTTGAAACACCCTCTATGAATTTCGTGTTGTCTAAAAAGTTTCATTTCCCAAATCATGCTTTAAACCATCTTACCAATCCCTTCTAGTTCTCTGTTTAGGTCTAATAGGCTTGTTTACTCTCTTGTCACTCACAATCCCCTATTATAGTATGAACACGTATAGGGTTACCCTAAAAACCATAAAATATCTTATAAATTGTTAATAGCAATCAAATTACATATTTTCAAAAAAAAATGTCTATTCAAACTCTTAATATATCCATTTTTATTCAAAACCCTAGAAACAAGGTTTCCCTTGACTATAACTACTTAAGAGACAAATATGAAGCATAAATTTCTTTTAAATCATGTTTTTCCCATTGTAATGCATGGATAAGGTTTACCTTGTTTTTATAAAACTTTTCCAACCTTTAGACCTCTTCTATTTACCATAAACATCTTCTAAACAAGGTTTACCGCTATACAGTTAACACAAACCACTGTGTACAAATAACAAAATAGGGTATAAGTTTTGTTTTACTCACTTGGTACCTTTAAAGTCTCCTTCCACAATTAAATGATTCTAAGGTGTCTTTATCCACCTCTTTTAACAACTATCCTATTGAAACAATACTTAGTTTCACTCAAATCAATGAAATTTCTCAAAATCCTGTAAATATCTCTTTCACTGTGTAACTAGAGAGTCTATTTTTACCTACTCACATTATATACAAGATGTTAAAATAATTCATTGAATTTAATGTGTCAATGTAAGATATTTACTTCTTTTTGAGACTTAGAGCCTTCTTTATGTTTCCATACTTCTTTATCTCTGTGGACACTCGTGCAAGGTGTTTGATCAAGAAAACACAAAATATTGCAAGATACTATTTGAATACTTTTACCAACCTTCAACAGCATAATCAGTGACAATATGTAATGGTTCTTGAAATATTGTTATGTGATATAATTAAATACACATATTCCAAATGACTAAAAAGAAAATTTTCTTCTTGAACTCTTATCTTCAATCTTGGAGACACATAATTTGCCTACTCATGGAACAAAATAGAGTTGATACTAGATCAATTAGCCATATATTAGAAACCAATTCAAATAATTTTGAAATTCACACAAACAAGGAAATTGCTCACCAATGTTTCAAAACTAACAAAAAAGGAGAGTTATGGGTAAAGAATGTAGTATAGACCCCTGTACTTGTATAAGTGGCTTGTTACAGATTGAATTTGTTTAATTGATAAATAATGATTGGTAAATGATTCTTAATGTGTTTTTAATATATTGGAAAGTTCTTTATTTCCTTTTGTGATGACAAGTTTAAATAAATAGAAGGATAGACATTTATTGTTCAAGCTTAATCTTAAACAGACCCCTGTTTAGGGTGTTGTTCCTTTTGGTGTGAAAACTTTGTTAATGGATCAAGGGGGATTGTAACTATGATATTATGTGTGTCTTAAGGTTTTTATTTTCTAGTGGATGAGTTTCACAAAATAATTCAATGTAGATCTTGAACTTCATACAAGGTTGATAGGCAAAGACTTTGGTTTCCCTGTGCCCTGTTTTGTTTGTCACAGGATTGTGTGTAGATAGGGTCTTGAAAATACTGAGGAGACCTAATTGAAGGAAATAGTGAGCAATATTTTCTAAGAAAATTATCTTAAATAAAGAGTTAATAATTCATATTACATGGATAAATATTTCTTGAAAAAGGGTATTTGTATCAAGAGTTGGTTTTCAGATTTATGCAAGTATAATTCTGTACAAATAAAAATAGTCCATAAATAGGGCTACTAGGATTGTGAGAAATGTGTGAAGAGTTGTGTAATAGAATAATTTGATGCTTGAAAAGGGTGAAAATTTGAATAAAGGTTGCTAGATGATTATATTGATTATGTTTAAGGTGATTTGAATCATTCAAATAGGAAATGAACTCAATAAACCCTATGGACAAGTGAATTTATGATTTATTGACAAGAAGTGAAACAAGAACAAGGTAAAGGAGTGAGAAAGTTTGATAAATGGAGTGATCATTTGGTATACGCTCTACATCATGAATGTGGAGATGGAGTGCATATGAAGTGTTAGAGATAATTTGTTGTGATGTTTAGGAGGTCAAATGTGGTAAGGTTTTATGTGCTCAGAGTTCTTCATTGTTAATAGCATACATACCATAAAACTTGAATTAGTATACTGTATTCTTGAGATAGTCCTTTTACATGTGAACACACCTGATATAGGTTATAAAGACTATTGGAAAGATTGAAACTATCAAAACCCTATTTAACCCATGCTTATCCTATTTTTTACCATTAGAGCATAGTCAAGAATGTCTGAGTTTTCTTATTGGATATTGTTCTAATTCCCAATTCAATTAGTCGTTTGTTCTTTACTTGATTTGATCTTTAAAACTTTATTTCTTTGTCAATCAATACACTTGTTCATTGGGATGATTAGTATAATTTCATTGTAGTTGTATCTCTACTCTTTAAAGACTTCTTGATGGATTTATACCTCCTTGAATCACATCCAGTCATACATTGTCTCATTCCACTCCTTACCCCTGCTAAATTATCTTACTCTCTTTCACTAGCTTCTTACTAGGCTAATCACATAGGTCTCAATGTATAAAATCTTACTGAAGTTTTAATGACTCCATGATTTATCATTTTATGGACTTCAGGAGTATAATATACCTTTCCAAACTCATTGCAATGGTCACAATAAACTTGGTCACAATAAACTTTAACACAATTTATCAATAATTCGGCTCTCAATTGCATTATGAGGCTTGTAGCCATTTTCTTAGCAATTTTCCGTTGTTTGACCAATCTAGGCCCTCTTACCAAGATCTAGTTACACTTTCAGGTCCCTCTATTCCTAATGAGGTGTTTGAAAAGTCTCAAGTTTGTCAATCTCAATAATCTTTTCTAGTATCCTTCCACCTTGTCTAAAAATAGAAATGGAATACTTAGAATAAGTTATGAACATTCATCGAGACATAATAGATAGAATATATTTATCAAATGTTGTGGGTGTAAGTTCCTTTGTATACATGGATTGAAAAAATTATAAGTATACACATTAAATGCAAACTATTTTAAAAAAATATGAATAAAATTTGGGATCATGGAATGTTATGACTATAATATTTACACAAAACAATGTTATTGACAAAACTTTAAATTTTTTAATGTAATATGTTATTATGAATTATGATAAATGCAAGATATGCACAAAATGTGCTTGCCAAAACGTTTTCAATGCTTTTAAAAAATTATTTGGAAGATGTAAATTTAACATTAAAAACACTAAATTTATACAAACATGCCAATAAATCATAACATAAACTCCTCATTCATCTGCCAGTCATAATTTAATGTTGATTATAGAAGGATGCTCTAGTAAAATAAAGGATATTTGATGTAAAAGAAGTTGGAGAATGATTATAAAGAGTTTTATTTTGTGAAACAAAACTTATTGCTCTCAAATTTCATTAGTTAAAAATATAACTCTCATCACCCATTGGACTTTATTTTCTTCTATATTATTGTTTATGTTGCACTTCATTATATTAGGTTTGTTGTTGCCTTATTTAATTTGTTTAAGGCATGAGGTGGTGGGACATGGGTTTATACAGTACATTATAATCTATTCATTCGTATGTTAGTGTCTGTGATGGATTTATTTTAGTTCTTTGAGATTTGCTTGGGAGTGTTATGTAAAATGCACTTTTTATTTCCATGAGCACATATTTGTGTCCTTTTTATTTTTTTTGGTATGCTCAACATAATTTTTTTTTGGTAAAGTTTATTAAAATAAAAATTGGTGATGTTATATTTCAAGATATTATATATTATACAAATAATAATAATGATACATAAAGGTTATATATCAAAGCATATAGTTAGAATTTATGGCTTAAACTCTTTTCCAAAGGAAAATAATTAAGTGAACACATGTAAAACTTAGTAAACAAAAAACAAGGCCGAACAACACATAAATATTAAAAAACTACATCACATAATTTAAGCATAAGCTACAACACCTGAGGAAGGAGGCAAAGGATCATCATTTGGTGGTAGAGTCACCCAAGTAGAAGGATCATCTAAGCATAAACAAGGTATTAAATATAATAACGAATGAAATGAATCTCAGAACTATTTCACTCTTCATTTATATAATTTCAGTAACATCATTTGTTTATATAATATTTATAAATTTTATTTATGTTTAAAATAGTGGCTAACTTTACCGCATTCCTCGGGGTAGGTTTAAATATCATTCATAAAATCCTTTAAGAGATAATACATTTATGCAATATGTTACAACATGTGGGCAGTCTAAAAAAACTATCCACCTTAAAGAAAAGGTATTTATTTTTCATTACATGCATTTATTGTTGTTATATGCATCGATTGTTGTTGTGTTGTCACTAAAAACTATAAAGGGCTACAATCAGGATGCATGATCTCTATTATGTCCACCCCTATCTCAGTTCGTTGCCCTATTAAGATTGTCATCCTAGACTTATCATTTTGGATTGTTATGAGGTGGGGTTGGAAAATGTGTCATCTCCTTTGACATTCTTTGATATCTATGTCTATCCATATTTTATATGAAGTCTCTCTATCTATGAGTGGAAGTTCCATTCCCATCCTACACTTTTTGGAGTGGATGAGGCATTGGGTGTTGTGCATTTGATATTGCTTTGCTCTGCACCATGTCGTAAACCTCTGCCATATAGTTTTTGAAGAGTGCCATAGTTTCTATGCTTCTATCCACTGCACAACATCTGTCAAATATCTCTCATGCTCCACATATCAGGGCCTCAACATCATCAACTCCCATAGTATATGATATCTATTCCTAAAGTGAAAAACTCCAATAAAAAATGCCAAAAAATATGACAAACATATGAATACAACTAGTTACTAGACTTACAATATCAACCCCCCTCAGCTAGTCTTCAGTGTCATCCACCAGATTTGTTGCAACACCTTCTTGTTCATGGCTTGATCCTTGTATATCCATATCTGATACACCATGCATTCCAGTGTGCAAATATCTAACATCCATGCCTTGTCACTCATTTTCAATTTGAACTCTATTGTCCTTGACTTGGGCAATGAAAATGTATTATACAAACTACAATGACCTCAAAGTTGTCAATGCATACGGTATGCAGGGGAAAGAAAACTTACATGGTACTCAACATCGATGTTGTTGATGCTTTCATTAACACCATGCATTTTGGTTGCATCCTCTACAACTACTTGAGTTGTCATCTTTCTCATCAGGTGCACCTTGAACACATGCTTGTAAGTATATCCTTAGATTGAAAATGAGCAATTGCACATCAACATAAAAGGTGTTATATTGAAGACATGATAATGAAATGTCTCATATTTAATACTTTGCACCCATAATATCATATGAGGGTTGCTATTATCAAAGGTAATATGACAATATGGGATGTTCAAAGCTCGTACCCATGAAATATTTTCATGTCTTTATACTTTGAAGTTCCTATGGAAATTAGTGTCCTTACATAGTTGTAACCACCAATAATGTATGTAAACTGATGTTATTAGTTGGTGAACCAACCAATCCACTCTGTGATATGTATAAGTCCTTATTGTGCTTAGGAAATGACATTTCAAATGGGAATGATAAGATTCTATAGATGAATTATTGTCTTTCCCAACATGCAGAAGTGTTTGACAACATCACAACCACATTCCAAACCTATATGCCTAGTGATGTTCCCAATATTCGACAAAGGTAGGCTAAGAGGAGTGATATCTTTCTACAAAATTTTTAGACTCCCTTGTATCCATGTCCTTAATGACATAGCTATGCATTATGAACCCTAAGTCTTGAAACATTGCACATATGACATCATCATCTTTCACCTTTGCTATCAAGTTCTTCAACCACGTGAGATGAACATACCAAATGCATAAGTAGACCTCATAGTCGAATGTCTCCCTGAATAACATAATAGTTTTGCATAAGTAAATGCAATAAGGTAGGGATGGTGTCTATGAACATATAAATATGAAGTCCATGATGCATGTAGGAATAATGATGATGTACCTAATAGCTTTTATCTCCGCACTAGCATCATCAACCATGAAGGCACTAATTATCCATTTAATGTCTTTTAAATGCACTCTTTGAAGAAGAATTTACATCCATTGTCTTATGTCGATAGTACATGATTGACACATAATGACCCATACAACGGGCACACCTTTGTGTTTGATATCAAACACCAATAGTATGTACAATTGGAATTGTAAAAGAAAATAATAAAAACATTAGAATAACTACTATTGTTACAAACATTAGAACAACTAATATTATCAACTACTCTTACAAACATTGGCACAATACCTTCATTGCATTTGGCCCAAATGTTTCATCCATTTCCAATAAGCTATGCTTCCCAAATCTCAACAACCATTCCAACTATTGTGAGAGTTGAAAGCCCAAGATGAAGGGGATTTCCCCATCCCCATCAAGCTCTCCCCTATTGTATCCTTGATAGAAAAACCACTTGTAGGGATTGTCTAGTGCCCACTCCCAAACACTTGTTGCATCATTAGTGTTGTACACATATTTTTCCTCCTTGATCAATTCCTCTCTTATTATATATGTCATCTTTGCTCAAGAAATCATCCCACTCTATTTCACCACCAAAAAAAAACAAGTTTTTCATGTACCATATCCCAGTGTTTAAGGTGGATAACATCAACAAACATTCCTAATAATAGTAGCATATGAACCCATTCATTGAGTTGGAGGTTGATGTGAGGAGTAAAAAAACATTTCTTGCCCTTAAACTATTCATACTATTGGCCATGGCAATAGTTGTGGTCATTGTCCATGTGTTCTACTTGATTGTATGTGAGCAACATAAGATCAAGTTTATAGAGCATGCGTCATGTGATTAAATGACAATAATAACCACACCTTATATGCCTTTGACCTAGTTATCCATATGAACACTAGTACTTGCATGATTGTGGTAAATAAATAAATAAATATCCATGCAAGATGAATATAAAATGTAAATGAATGGAACATAATAGTACCTAAATAGATACCATCTTGTAATGTATAGTGTGAGGTGACTCACATGGCATATTTAGAGATTGTGGTGATCTTGATATCCTTTCCAGTAAAATCTAAATATCTCTTATGATGTGAAACACAAAAATTTGTAGGTAACAATGCCCTTCTTGATTCTCCTTTGATGAAGTCGTCAACCCTATCCTGCTCAACCCAAGAAACTCATAAGTCTTCCTCATTGACATCAGGAAAATTGGCCCACTTGATACAACTGCAATCAAATGGACCCTTGTGTGGTTTCTACAGTTCAAGGCACATTATTTCTTCCCACCTTTTTGCCATCTATTACAGCCTACAAGGAGAACATTTCATTGAATGAATTAGAAATGGAATTTTTGTATTTTGAGTGAATGCAAGTTTTCATGTATTGCAGAGGAATTTTTTTCCAAGTGAAATCAATATAAAACCTTTCATAAAACATATGAAAATAAATAAATAAAAATGTAGAAATGGACAAAATAGTGCATGCACAAGGTAGTTGTGTTTATAGATGATCGTTAGTGGAACTCAGGAATGTGATTTTAATTTGAAGCCCATAACTTCATGAAAAGGGTTTTAAAAAAATTTGCTAGGAAGCCCATAAAATGAAGACAAGGGTTGGAGAATAAAGAATTTGCTATGAATCCCATACAATCAAAAGAGGGTAAAAAAATAGGAATTGCTAAGAAGCCCACATGATATTCTCATTGTCCATCATCTAATCATTCGATGTATTCAATTAAAGGAATGGACATTATAGTAATTTATGAGCAACGTGTGAAAGAAAATGCTATTAGGTGACACAATAAAAAATTATATGACATGTGTGCATTAAAAATTATATGATCCCATATGTAATATAATTTATCCCATTCAATTGTAATGATAGGTTACAATTTATCCCATTAAGGTTAGGGAATAAGCCATATTGAGTTATTAGAGCTTTAATGTAGCAAAATAGGCCACTAATTCTATTTAAGTGATTTCCTCATAGATCACCACTACCATAATTCCCATGTACCAGACCATAATTTTTGGTCACTAAATTTAAGGAGACCCATGACAAGAGAGAAGACAATTATGAAACTAAATGCAAGCTTCTTCTTCATTACATGTAAAAAATTATACAAAAATATGTCATGATAAAAAAGATTCTTTTTCATTACATGTACAAAATTATACCACTATCCAATGTCAATTGTTTACAACTAATCCAAGTAGTACCCATCATGATCACAGGGATTTATATCATCATCAAATTCTTTTAATGGTGTTAGAAAATGACTTCTTCACCACATTACTTCTTGGTATGTAAGTTCATCCAACACGTGTTCAGGATCTAATTCAGGTTTTGAATATGGAGAATTCCACAATTACACACAATTATCATGAAGACTGTCCCATGTTAAAATTTAAATTATAATCACAAGGTGATATGTATGAAATAATGTCTTTGGAAAGAATGTTACATAACTAGTTCTATCAAAGTACATGTCAAACCAACTTTTCATCATGGGATTCAGTGATATTTTATGCTGTGAAATAATTAATTTTGATAAGAGAATAGACTTAAAAATTAAATCCAACATTTCCATTTGTTGACATGACCAATTGTCTTTTAACAGCTCCAAAATAAAAACATTATTAGTATTCCACCAAATCTGGACAACGTGATTTGCATGAGTAGCCCAAGAAGGTGGTGGCTGACTGAAAATTTCATTTAATGCATCTTCAACTTGATCTAAGTCTCTTCTTGTTACATAGCTAAGATGGATTAGATAATTCCATAAGTGATTGGAATGCCAACTGGAGAGGGGTTGCAAAAATAGCATCATACTACAAACAAACACACAAACTGCCAATATGACAAATATCATATTAACATTCAACACTAGTACTTTACAAGTATTTTATGGGCCTCCATACTAAGATGGTTTCATAATGTGAATGTGAGTGGAATCTCAACCATGAGATAAAAGGATTCAACTCATATCCTAGATAATTCAATGCAACTACTTTTTTTTAATATAAACTCAATATGATACAAGCACTTGGCACTAGATATATAAGGGAAAAATTAAATCAATGTATAAATCATTTGATTGAATGTCAAGACCTCTTGATAATATATGATAAAGTAAGCATAAGAGACCCTTCTTATAATAGGGTTCGATGAGAATATAAATGATGAAATGACCAAGTGTTGTGTGTGTGTGTGTGTGTGTGTGTGTGTGTGTGTGTGTGTGTGTGTGTGTGTGTGTGTGTGCACTCCTCAAGGGCATATATACATGTGGTTTGAACATAAAAGATAGTAAAAGGGGAAAATCGTGGCACAAAAGACCCATAAATTAAGGGGATAGCCAAATATATTTCAATTCATAAAATAGAAAATGCCATATAGGTTTTTATGCTTGCTTGCCATTGAACATGCCATTTGTGAGATTTGAACATGGATCATCTTGTAAATGTGATTTGCACATGGATCATAAGAAGCACAATGTTGACTAAGGTAATATTGTTTTAACCATTTTATTTTTAATGAAGTGCTTCAGTTGCAATTTAAAGAAAATAATAATACTCAATCTTGAAATCTACATGACTCGCATATGCCCCACAAGCATAGGCAACATTCATAGATGAAATTCATATAACACGTACAGTTATAACCCTTTACAAAATATCATTGACTATAACTTTTTCTAAAATTAAGTACCATTTTCCAATTCTTTCAAATCATATTTACAACTCAAAATGGACAATGATTGGCATTTGAACTATCCATAACTATGATTGATGTTGAACCTAATAATACACACCCAACACAAGTGCAGGAGCTTTCGAATAAACCATTAGAATCTATTGAATTAAGCAATCATATTTTTTATAATTAAAAAACATTTTTCTTTACAAACTCGCATAAGAAGGGCAATGTTGAATAAAATTTTACATGGCAGGGAGAGTTAAACAAAGTTGTATTGTTCAAACAAAAAATATCCTTTAACATACAATCATTTTAAAGGATAAAAGAAAGCAAAGCTTAATTATACCTTATTAGAATGGTAGTGCATATGACCCTGCATAAAAGATAATGGTGCATATGACCATGCATAAAACATAATCCCCAACTTATTTAGGACCTTTTTATGATAATGGTGCATATGACACTCCTAAACATAAGGTCTCTAGTCTGAAAGGCATGGCGATGGTGTAAAAAAAGAGGACTTTTAGGGTAAAACCATTTGTAAAGAAATAGATGGTTGGATGCTAGGGGAGGTTCAAAAACTTGAAGTGAACAAATAAAGTTCTACAGCCAATTGGGATACAAGGGAAATAGTGGGATTAGTCACACCAAAAACTATAACAGAAAGGGATGACATCGTGAAAGCAAAATCACTCAGTTTAAGAAAGTAGTTGTGGAAGGGACTCCAAATGCTCCAAATAAAAAATTACAACTAAATTAAATTTAAAATCAAATTAAAATTAAAAAATATAGGTTATAATTATTTTTTTAAAATAAAATATTATATTGTAAAAGTCCGCACAACTATAAATGTATTATTTAGACAAATTTAACAAATCTTACAACTAATATTATAATATATGCAAGAGATGAAAGCAAATGATCATCTAGTTAATGAATTGATTTTATTTAAACAAACCTAACAATAAATCTTGAAACTAATAGTATAAAATATGTGAGAGATGAAGGTAGAGGATCATCTAGGTATTGTTCTCTAAGTATGGCATTCCAATCTCTATACACTTCTTCCTTTTTATCTGTCTCATGGGCTATTGCTAATGATAAAATTAGTAATATCTTTGGCATTATAAAGGAGACTTTTGAAAATGTTTTTCATTCAAAAAAAAATTTAAAGATATTTTTGATTAAGAAAAATTTCAAGGAACTTTTTTGAGGATGTTTAAGTGGATATTGTCTCAATGTATCTAAATAAGGTGAGATAATCCATTGTTTTGATTGGTGAAATTCACATATTGACTAAATCCAACATACTTATAGTCAACCTTACAGTGCATCATTCATTATTAATTGCATGCTACATCTTAAACATATATTCATATCATGATTCAATTATGTTATTGAAACACTAAAATAGAAAAATATAAAAAGGTGTGCTTCATAGATGAATGATGTGTGGTTAAGGATAAAGTAATGATAAACAAGGCACCTATATTAGTTTGATCACACCACAAAAATAATTAAAGGAATATAACTATTTTTAAGCTCACAAACACTTTGGAACCCTAACTACTGAGTATTCATAAATCTAATGCATTTACAAAATCCATTTAATTTCACAATCATGTGTAACCACAATTTGTTATAAAAAAAGTTCTGCAACCAATTTGGGATACAAGGGAAATAATGGGATTAGTTATACCACTGAGCTTATGTAGTGGGATTCGTTATAGTAAGTCATCACTTTCAATTCCTCTACATTATTTTAAAAACCATAGTTTTTCTTTTAAATCATTTACATTAAACCCATTAAAGCCAGTTTTCCATTGAGACATAGAAACGAAGAATAACATGAAATTTGAAATCCTATATGAATTGAAGGGAGCCTTTTCCATGAGTGATGTATGGGATCATATAGATTAACGCCATCCTTAGAGTAGTTAAGAAACAAACAAAAAAAATCATGGGAAGGGGAAGGGATTTAGGTTGTAGAGCCTTGGTCATCTGCAACATAGACAAAATCAAAAACATAGGAAGCAAGAATAGGTATGTGGAAAAAAGGAAAATGATTCATATAAGTACATTCATAGTGTGTTCATAAGCCTCCTTTGCATAAATTATTTAGATGAAAATGCAAAGAAAAGTAGGGAAGATTGTAATAAATCCTTTGAAAGGACATATGTCTTCAATTTTACCTATACCTACTATTTATGGGGCCTTGTTTCTCCTTGGCAGAGGCCCACTATACATAAGGTTAAGCTCACCCAAGATTTTGTCTTTATTAGTAAGTTATTTTAATAAATATAACTAGACTATATATTGTTGAACTTTTGCTATTTGATGGGATGCAACGGAGAGAGCTCTAGGGATAATGGGTCATGGGAGATATTGCTCAACAATTTAGGCATTTCCGCCATGCATATGGCATTGATGAGAAATGACAAGGTTATACTTCTCAGCAGGACAGAGGCAGGTCTGTCCAACATTTCTTTGCCAAACGAAAGGTGCAGATTAGATCCAAATGATACATGTCTCAAGAACGACTGTTGGGTGCACTCTATTGAGTATGACATTGAGATGAATAATTTTTATTTTAAATCATTTACATTAAACCTATTAAAAAAAGAACCTTATTGACACACAAACTGAGATTAACATGAAATTTGAAACCCTATAGGAATTGAAGGGAGTCTTTTCCATTAGTTATGTATGGGATCATATAGAATAATCCCATCCTTATCAAGTAGGCATATTAGTTTTTTCAACATTCCAAAGTGACTTCTACTATCATAGAAATTGTTGCATTAAACTTTATTACTCTTGCATAAACCCCTAATTTTTGAATGAAAAATGTGTGGAACTCTTACAAATATATCTCAAATAGTTTCATCTGGCAGTGCCTTGACTTACTTGATCTACTTCAACGTTGAAGAACAAGATATGCATGGATGTTGCAACAGGTTCCTTGGTGAAAAGCAACAAGAAAAGGAGGCGAAACATGAAAGCTAAATGAATGGAATGGTCGTTGCAAAGATCTTAGCAAATTCAATTTCTGCCCAAGTTATTTTTCCCACCCAACAAAACCACGTAGTTAATGTCGAGCTAGTTAAACTGTTAACGGTGAAACTTTATGCAGAGGTTAAGTTAGACTTTAATTGCGCAGTTGGTTTAAGGAGTTGATGAGGGGTTGGTCAATTTACCGTCGACTACGACCGGTTGTTGGCGACTAGCATATGCCGGGAGTTGGCATGTGCTAGTTAACCTCGTGGATGCATTATTACGTCGTAAGTATACAGAGGTGACCATGAATTTGCCCAAGTGGTGTCGTGAAGCATGGATACATTCCAGTCATGGTGGAGATTGAGGTGGTCGGGCTTCATCAACTTATCGACATGAACAATGTATGAAAATCTTGCAATGTCCATTTTCTTCGTCTACAGCAACTAAAAGCATGAAGATGAAAAGGAGCACGTAAGAAGACATGTTGCTCTTTTCCATCCACTCTGTCCTTCTAACGCATCCCAAGTCGCTCTCAATTTATATGAGAGACTCCATGTAAATGTGTGGATACTCTTTTGAGGTATAGTACTCTGTCATAAAAGATCGTGCGATACCCCACTTCAAAATGGTGGAATTGTAAAGCTGAATGATCTGACAAGTGATTGGTCGTGGTTTCTAAGCAAGGCGAAGGTCCCCGTGCAGCGTGCTCATACTTTCATTATTTTATCAAAATTCATTGTTGACATCGTTTCCTTCCCAAGATGTGTTCGGGAAGCAAATTTTCAGAGCAAGAAGAATTAATGTGATTTATCATAATACGTGACCATTATCAAAACAATCTTAATACCGGAGCATTTTTTCCATTATCAAAATAATCATAATCATAGGTTGATTAGAGTGGGCTTCACGTCCGACTTATGTATTCATATTCAATTATTTACTTCTAACTTTACAAACATGGTTACGTTCTATATATAAGAGACTATTGAAAGATCCGTCTCCCATCTATCATAAAAGTTTTAAAAATTCGGTTATTTAGGTGCTGATACGTATTGGAAGGTATTATCTGAGGTCAACTTACATATGCGTCAGGTAGAGGATAGGTGATAGCGAAGCATAGATGACAAGGGATGATGAAGACATCAATCGAAAGTTGAAAAAAAAGATCCGGATTTAAATACCTCACATGTCGCAAATCCTTGCCCTAAATGATTTCAACCTGTGAGAACAATTTCTTAAAAAAATGAGTCATCTCTTTTTCCATAATTATTGTTTTTTCTTAATTACACATTAAAAAAGTTAACTTAGGTTAATTTTAGTGCACATTTAATATTTGTGAATATTTTTTTAAGGGAAATTTTATGAAGAGTTATTATAATTATATACATTTATTTAAATAATATTGAGTAATATTTTTAATTATTTGAAATTATTTTTATTTTCTCAGAAAAAAAAAGTTTTTGGGATGGAAAAACTTTATATATACAATCCAATCTAACTCACAAATATATCATAGGTCTAAAAGGAAGTGTTATCATTATGTAAGAAAGGACTTTAGTGCATAGAAGTACAAATTGATTATATATATATATATGAAGAGACTTTAAGTGTGAACTATTATAAATATTAATAGATGATTATAAAATGTGTGACCTCATGTTTACTCTATGGAGTTCATTCTTCCATGACTCTGTGACCACTCTTCATTTGAATAAGATATAAAGATTTTATTTGGGTCATAGGTTGCTTATGATTCTAACACATGCCATCATATCAAAGTCTCGCACTCGGTATTTCCTCATAAAATGTTTACAAGGTTTTATTGGGTCTATAGATGTGTTGAAAAATATATTACGTCTTATTGTATAGGTGTAAAAATGGGGGGTTTATATCATAGTGGAAACATTATTAATATTTTTGTGGAGGCCATGCAAATAAAATCGAGACTCTTTTATATGAGTAATATTGTGACAGGACACACCACATTTACTTAAAATATGGAAGTATATAGCATATCCTAGATGTGTGTGTGTGTGTGTGTGTAGCTGAACAACTAACCTATGTTGGCCACCTTAAGAAAAATTTAAACTATTCTATTTGAGAAAATAAAAATATTTAGTACAAACCAGTAAAATTTTACGACATGGAAATTACATGTGGAAAAAGAAATACCTTGCATAATATGTAATTTATAGTCCATGCACTCCAAACGTAGACACAAACAAAGGCAACCACCTCAATAAAATAATTCCCTTGCATTCTCCTACACTCCTTTTTTATCAAGTAGAGACAATGAAACAAAAGAAGTGAACCAACATTTTATTTATCAAAAGAAGAGTCTAAGAAAATGAAAAAACCTAACAACAAAATCAATATATCTTCTTTGCATCTCAATAAATAATGAATATTGACCATGAAAAAGATGAAAAAAATACCTTACATAATGCATAACTGCTAGTTCGTGAATTCTAAATGTAACATAGAGTGTATCGACTGTTAGGATCAATAAGATCTGATACCACATGTTAGGATAAAAAATATGATACCACAGGTTAGGAAAAATATATCCTATAATGCAAGTAAATAAAACAGAATAAAACAAACCCAAAAACATGAGAGACAATAGAGAACTCATTACACAAAATGTACATGAAAACCCTGCAATGTTTAAGGATAAACCATGGGGCAAATGGTAGCTTCAGACTTTAATTACTTCAACAAATCCTCTTTTCTACAACAACTCCTCTCACAACTCTTTTTAATGTTAACAAACTAAGCACTTAGGTGAGCCAAGCATACAAAGCCTTCAAGATCTAACCTCTATTCTCAAGGATAACCATGCTTACAACAAAGTATAAAATGCATCTAGGTGAGCCAAGCTTACATAGCCTCTAGGCTCTACCTTCTACAAGCATGCAATCCCAAGCTTACAAGGATCTAAGAGTGATCCCCAAAGGGATGATAATTATAAAAGAAAGCTTATTCTTTTATAGAATTTACAATATATAAGAAAGAGGGAGAGAGAATAAATAAGTTAGTCCCAAAAAAGTGCCACACTCCATGTGTGAACAGTGATCAACAATGTAGTGTTTGTATTCATGCTCAAAGTGTCAACAAAGTAGATCCACTACTTTAAACAAAATCCATCCACCTCCATGTGCTTCTAAATATGGTGCCCCACTCATATATATGAGGTCAATCAATAACAATGGACTTTTATCTTATTCTTCTTATCTGCACACAAAGTCCAAAAAGGTGTTACAATCACCTTTTCACTTTCTCCAGACATGTGGAATCTTGGAACACCATATAAAAGTGTTCACACCAACCCTTTATTTTTTTCACCACAAGACAAAACCCATGTGGCTACTAAAGACAAACCCATGTACCTTGCTAGAATGCTACACCCTACTCCCATCACATCAACCTAATCACATGTGAGAGACCCTCCCTATACCTCTTCCACATCACCCACATACCACATTACCATGAATAGAACTGTGAATAATGATCTATAAATAATGAATATAAATAGTGATATATGAATAGTAAATTCACACCTAATAACTACCAATTTATGAATTTTAAATGTAACATAAAGTGTATCAGCACAAGAATTATAATAAGAAAAAAACTACATCAAAGTGATTCCCTTTTATTTTCTTGTACTCCAACATTTTATTTCTAAGAAGAGATAATGAAATAAATGAATTGAACCAACATTTATTTATCTCAGTAAATAGTGAAGAATGGCCATGGAAAATAAAATTATCTACACAAAAAACATGATCCTCACACACTTTCAAAATGATATAAAAAATTCTCTCGTAGTTTACAGCCTCATAAATAGACTTCTCTTTTCGAACACATTGTTAATGCTACTATTAGTTTGTATTAATAACACATCAAGAGAACCTCTACATCCTTATAAGAAATTTAGAATCTAAAATAAAAATAATAATAGTATGTAGTGTAAGAACATAAATATATACATGATAAACTTATCATTAAATTAAAAGGTACCAAAATCATTAATTCAATTTATTGATCACTCACCCTTATGTATCTATCATTACATCATCTACGACCAAATCATCCCTGATGATAATACTTTTGGCATTAGATGTAACCCAACCCGAATGTGACGTATGTTAGAAGCAAGAGAACTTGATCGTATTTATCTTTCAAAAATAAATGCAAGTAATCGATTGAATATGAAAAGTAAGGCTCTATCTAATAGGTGAACACCTATCGATATAATTATAATGAATTAATTTATGAAAACTTTAGTTAATTATTATATTAAAAATGATAACCTTGATTAGTTTTAATCTTAAAACTAACTTACTAATTTAGTCCAAATTATTAGGTATAATTTCAAAAATAATCTCAATTAAAATTAATAATTTAACAATATGAACTAATAATAATTTTTGTGTATCAAATAAAAGTATAATTATTAAGTTAACCATTATATTTTAAAAACATAATTTAATATTAAAAATGTTAATTATGTTGATAGGCATAACTTACAATAAAATTTAAGAATAGATTATAAAACCTAATAATATGAACTGTTAATAAAAATAATTAATTTTAAAGTTAACATCCATTTAATTATTATATATTTTTTATTTTTTATTTGATGATACAAAAAGTTGTTATAAATTTAAAACTAATTTTTTTATATGTAATTTTTTAAACTAATATATCTGTCAACTAAATTAAAATCATTTATTATCATACAATTTGAAATTATTAAAAAAGGTAATAAAATCATGAATTAATGAAAAAAAAATTTAATAAAAAAAATTATACATTAAATCTAAAATATATACCTTTAAATCAATACATCATCATATTTTTTAAATAATATTAAAATTTTTTATTAATAAATTATATTATTTATATGTAAAAATCTATCTCTTATATTTTAATGTTGGTGATAAAATAAAATATATAATGTTAATAATAGAAAAAAATATATTATAGAAAAAATAAAACTTAATGTCTTTATTTAAATACTAATACTATTTTTTAATATTTTAATATGTATTCTTTGATCAAATAGATTAATTCTTATCTACTCCAATCATGCAAGATGTCTGTTATATTGATTTCATCCCATTGTATATACTTTCCCCTAAGTTTGTTTAAGTTATAAATTATTGATTCAATATTTTCTTTTTAAACGGAAGTTTTTAATTTATTTAGTAGAGAATATGTTATTTGTTTATTATGAAAATTAATCTTAATCAATTAATTTGTAAATGTAAATTTACATTAAAATATCAAATCTAAATTCAAAATAAAACGTTTATAAGAATTAAAAAAAAATCATTTATATTTAATTTAAATTTAATTTTAAATATTGAAGAATATCTTTTCTTCCTCTCATTCTTTATAATATTAGGTAACCCTTAAATTCCAACTCAACTACTTTATCAATTAAAAACTGATTGATGATTATATCTTTTAAACTTCTATCAATTACAATTTTCTTTAATAAATTATTTCATATTAAAAATGTTTATTTTCTCATAAATATTAACACCCCTTATATTTTTAAATATTAAAATAAAATACTATAAAGATATAAGCTCTGTTAATTTTTAAACCACTAACTATTTACGGTCTGCTAATTTTTAAACCTATAACTATTTAGGGCCTGCTCGAATTTTAACTTTTTATATGGTTTGAGTAAAAAAGAAGACAGATTACAGCTTATCTATTTCCATTGATCTCCATAGATTCTTTTGATAAAATCTCAATATATTGAAAAGAGACGGGTTACTACAACGGCCCTTTTTCAATTTAATTTCTTCTGGAAAACAAATTGCGCGCATTCTCTCAAATGCAATGCAGGCAAAAGTATAAATAAGAGTTGCGAAAGGAGGCGCCTCAGTTGTTACATTATTCCACATTAGTCCATACTATGGCTATTGGACTGCGAACAACGTGTGCTCATCCCTTAACACATTTCCAGGTTACCTGTCCGAACTCGCGGCCCTCAGTTTGGGTGCCAAATGCGATTTTGCTTTCGAAATTCACAGTATAACTCACCTTTTCTTTTGCCCTTTTGATCACCAACGCCTGCGGCTGCACACTTATTTTCACGCTGGAGGGGCTCTCAACTGACAAAACATACACACAGGGGCTTCCCCAACGTTGGTCACGGTTCTCTTCGTCACGTGAACTGAATTAGTGAAAAATCCTTAGCTCGTTTTTATTGCATAGTGCTTGAATATTTGCATGAGTGCATAATGTTTGAATGTTTTCATGAGGTCTGTTTCAGAGTATGGTTAATTTAATACATGTAACAATATGGATTTATAATGAATTACAGAAACAATATATATCCAACGAAACTGTAGAACTTCAGATGATTTGAACCTAGACACTACAAGTTCAAATGACATACCAGATTTATTTATGTAAGACTAGTAATTTCAGCACTAGCTGCGATTTTTTGATAACAAACTGCCTTCCTAGAACAGTCCACGATTTGCATGCATGGCACCTCTCAAGATCTTGCTGTGACTACGAACTTGTCAGTACAGCTCTAGTAATCTTTACGAATCTTTGACCAAACATGACTGATTCCTTTAATCTGTATTCTGCACTGTGAATGTTGCAATCATCGGATGATCTGGGGTTTCCGTCCCACTCATCTCAAACCAGGGGTTTCGTCCTGGAGAAGACTTTCTGCATAGTTTGACAGAGAATAAAAATCATAATAATTTCCGAATGCCCATCTCCTCCCAGCTCGAGCCTTTTAATAACATTGAGTTGCCAAATCTAACTTCCAAAAAGTAGTCCATCTTCCAATGAAAGCCTTATTTCCATTTTCAACAAAATCAACTATGTTATCCCAAAGATTTTAGCATATATTTGATTTAGCAATTACCAAGATGAATCGCTTAGTGAAGGAAGTTATTACTTAAAGTGGCCCCCACCTTTATTCAGTTATTCCCTTATATTTAGATTTATTTCTAATCTCCGAGAACCAAAAGATTAGAAAATTTCTTCATAAATAACATTAAGTGAAGACGGACATTACAGTTCTCCCTTCTCAGGATTGCTGGTCCTCTAGCAATCTCAAATTTGGATACTGCAATATTTCTTTCCCCTCCCATGTTGCATCTTCAATAGGGAAATCCTTCCATTTGATCAAATATTCTCGAAACACCTTATTTCTTAGCTTCCTTTCTCTCCAATTTGCAATAGCCTCAGGAACTAGCACCAATTTTCCTTCTTCATTAAGTGGAGGAAGCTCTGGAGATGCTTCAACCTGCTGACCCAATGCCTTTTTGAGGCAAGAAACATGGAAGACGTTGTGGATCTTACTGCCCTCAGGAAGCTCTAATTCATATGCCACTTCACCAATTCTCCTCACTATGTTGTAAGGTCCATAAAAGCGTGGCTTAAGTTTTTCTGCACCACTTTTCTTCAATGAAGATTGTCTGTATGGTTGTAGCTGCCAAAAAAACTAAGTCCCCAATCTCAAATGATCTCTCACTTCTGTGCCTATCCGCATACATTTTCTACTGGTTCTGTGCATGTTGCAGATTGTCCTTCAATGTCTTGAGAATATCTTTATAGTTTTGCATTGTCTCTTTGGCCCGTGGAACCCTACTCTCATCAAAGGCCAAATCTACAAACGATAAGGCATCATACCCGTACAAGGCTCTGAAGGGAGACATACCACTCGACATGTGGTAGGTAGTATTGTAGCAATACTCACCTAGGTACAACCATCTAATCCAAGCACGCTAATGCCTTGAGACATAACTCCGTAGATATCCCTCAATCCATTTATTTACTATCTTTGTCTGACCATCAGTTCAAGGATGGTAGCTTGTGCTGGGTGACAACTCTGTACCTGACAAACAAAACAACTCCTGCCAAAACATGCTTAAGAATCTATTGTCACGATCACTGACGATCATTTTGGGGAGCCCATGTAACCTGAACACCTCTCTTGAAAATAACTCTGCCACGTGAACTGCAGAGTAATTGGTGGATATAGCAAAGAAATGGGCATATTTTGTCAATCTATCTACAACCACAAATATGAAATCTCTACCTTGGACACGTGGCAACCCTGTGATAAAGTCCATGGATATTCCTTCCCATTTGTGTTCAGGTATCGGTAATGGCTGTAAAAGACCTGCAGGGGACGTGTGTTCCACCTTGTTCTATTGACAAGCCAGGCATTCTCTGACATGTTGCAAAACATCATATTTCAAACCCTTCCAGGTGAACCTCTCACGAATCTGACGATAATTTTTGAAGAAACCTAGATGTCCAGTTAGAGAGGTATCAGGGATAGCCCTCAAAATCCTAGCCTTCAGCTTCGATCCTAGTACAAGATAAATTTTATTCTTATAATAGATGATGTCCCTGACTACTGAATATCTGTCATCTTGTACCCGACCATCAATCAAATCACAAGTAAAAGTGTTTTTGGTATATTCAGCCACTAATTGAGATTTCTAATCAGCTGAAATCTCAGTGAGAGAGCAAAGTGTTGATCTTCTGGAAAGAGCATCGGCAACAATATTCTTCTTCCCCTTAATATATTCAACATCGAAGTCATAAGCCTAAATCTTGCTCACCCACTTTTGCTGCCACTCGTTCAAGTTCTTCTGCTCGAGAAAATATCTGAGACTGTTGTGATCAGTCCTAACCACAAATTTAGCCCCCACTAAGTACTGCCCAAACTTAGCTAGCACATTTATAATCACTAGCATCTCCTTATCATATGTGGAGTATAACCTCTCTATGTCCCTTAGCTTTCTGCTCTTGTATGCAATCAGATGTTAATTTTACATTAGGACTGCACCAATTCCCTAACCTGATGCATCACACTCCAAGATAAATGGTTGTGTAAAATCTGGCATTGCTAATACTGGACATGAGCTCATGACTTCTTTGAGTTTGTCAAATGTTACTTGTGCCTCCTCAGACTAAAGAAATGCACCCGTCTTAGTAAGGTCTGTCAAAGATGACGCCAATTGTGAGAAACCTCTCACAAATCTCTTGTAATAATTGCACAAACCCAGAAAGCCTCTCAATTTTGATATATTATTTGGTGGTGGCCAGTCTAGAATGGCCTGTATCTTCTCTTGGTGTACTTTCACACCATCAGCCCCAATCACATGTCCGAGATAGAGTATCTTAGTCATCCTGAACTCACACTTGGAAGCCTTCACGTAAAGTGATTGAGCCTCCATGATACCCAACACTACATCCAAAAAATGTAGATGATCCTCCCAAGTCCTGCTATATATCAAAATGTCCTCGAAGAAAACCAAAAAAAAATTTCATAACTGCTCATAGAATATGTGATTCATGCATGATTAAAATGTTGCAGGTGCATTTTTGATTCTGAATGGCATGACAAGGAACTCAAAATGTTTGTAGTGACAACAAAACGCATTTTTATGAATATCTTCATCCCGAACTCATATCTGATGGTAACTCGACCGAAGATCAATCTTTGAAAAATACATAGCCCCTGTGTAACTCATCAATCAACTCATTGATCTTGGGAATATGATATCTATTCTTCATTGTCTTCTTATTCAAAGCCCTGTAGTCTATGCACATACGCATAGTCCCATCCTTCTTCTTTACTAGAACAAACGATGAGGCTAACATACTAGAACTAGGCTGGATGTGTCCCATGCTCAAAAGCTCCTTGATTGTCTTCTCAATCTCCTCCTTAAAATGGTGCAGGTGTCAATAGGGCATAATTATTACTGGTTTATCCCCTTCCTCAAGCTCAATGACGTGCTCAAACCCACGATTAGGTGGTCGACCTAGAGGAATGTCTCCAAATACTACACTATGTTTATCCAAAACTTTTTGGATGTCAACATGGTATTGTGGCTTGTTGTCGGGGGTAGGCTTGTTAGAAACAAAGTACTATAATACCCAATCCACCTCTCCATACCTGAATAAAGCCTCCATCCTCCTAGCTGACACTACTCGAGGACCACCATCACACATAGCCTTTAACACAATCTTTTTATCACCATCCATAAACTCTAACTCCATCTTGTGGAAGTCCTGATTGTACCTCCCAAGTGACTGCAACCACTGCAATCCCAAGACTGCATCAATATTACCAAGACCTAGTACATAGAAGTCATCAGTCAAGGTGTAATCCCCAATCTAGATGCTAAGCTGGGTAACCACCCTGGTGCAACTCAATTGAAAACCATCTACCACAGTTACATTAAATCTTAAGAAATCCTCAACCTGTAACCCATGCTTCACCACAAAACCCTCATCAATGAAATTGTGCGTGGCTCCACTATCCACTAAGCAAACCATGTGTTGTCCTTTAAGGACACCTTTCAAATGAAATGGATGAAGTCTAGGAATTCTAGATAATGAGGCTATGGTACTCTGGGGGGGTCTTCTTAACTCCCATATCCTCCAACTCTAACTCTGGAGGCTTCTCCTCATGTCCAATGTCATCTCCCGCATGGATCTCATGATCATCCTACTCCTCATCATTTGAGATGACCTCGATCAAATGAACCTTGCCTTTCCCAAGGCAATGACGTCTAGGCTCCCATGACTCCTAGCAGTTGAAGCATAATTTTTTCCTACGCAGTTCATTTTTGGATTCCTATTCAGATTTCAGTGGGGTGTTCCTTTGCTGATTGAAACCTCTTTGTTTTGGCTGAAATCCACCAGAAGCCTTCTTCTGAGGCTGGAAGGGAGGTGTAGTCTCCAAATCAAGGGCAAGGCCAATGGCATCATGTAATGTAATAGGCTTATGATCCTTCACTAAACCCTTCAATTTGTCACTCAGACCCTCGACAAACAACATAACAACTCGCCTCTCAGTCATATCAGGAACCATGACTGCTATTTTTTGAAACTCATTGATGTAGGTCTCAACATGTCCAACCTACTTCAACTGAGCCAAATCCCTATAATAGGACTCCACATCCTTTCGGTCAAAGTGCTCAATCAATTTATTAACAAACTCCTCATATGAGTGTATCAAGGCATGATCTTGTGATACCAACCCATGGTGCCACCATTCATATGCTATGCCCTCCAGATGCATTGTAGAAAATTGTATAGCCTTATCCTCTTCCACAGGTTTCAAGGATAGGAAAGTGTCAATTTTATGTACCCATGATCTGGCACTTATCTTCCCTCTTCCATCGAAGATGGTACAGGCACCCTATTCAATGCTTCCTTGAATTCCTAGGGTTGAGTGCCCTGTCTTGTTGGTCTTCTGAGTCCCTTGTCTTGCTTTTTCAATCTGAATCTGGTTTTATCTCTCTACTGATTCATAAACTGATTCAGATTCATTAATTGTCTTACATCAGGTGGAAGAGCCACGTATTCATCGCGGGCCACCATAACATCATCAGTGATGTGTGTCTCTTCCTCTACCTCAGGAATTGCTTCTTCTTCAATTTGTTTTGGCAAAAAATTAGGATGAAGAGGTCAATCAGACCTTGTGCTTGCTGCCCTAATAGCATTAGAGGCTACTCTACCCTGATTTCCTTGTCTAGCATCGCTTCTGCTATGATGACTACTAGATCTCTTGGATTTCGTATGATCTATTCTCATTTGACCCATGGCTATGATCATGCAACCCTGGAATTGCTATAGCATTTCCTGCTATCGTTGAGCAAAGGTGGTCAAGAAATTATCAAGCTGATTATTCAAATCCCTAGGTGGGCTTCCACCTCTTCTTTCACCCATTTCTGCTTCAACTGGGATAATATCAGCTCCTCCTTGTTGTCCTGACTTGCTTCTGGTGTTATATCTATGTGATCCTACCTCTCTAGAGTGCATAGAGTCAAATCAACTGACATGTAATACTGAAACCCCAATAGGTTGGCAAGATTACCAGCTCTGATACCACTGAAATATCCTTAGCTCATTTTCATTGCATAGTGCTTGAATATTTGCATGAGTGCATATTATTTGAATGTTTTCATGAGGTTTGTTTCAGAGCATGGTTAATTTAATACATGTAACAATATAGATTTATAATGAATTATAGAAACAATATATATCCAACGAAACTATAGAACTTCAGATGATTTGAACCTAGATACTACAAGTTCAAATGACATACTAGATTTATTTATGTAAGACTAGTAATTTCAGTACTAGTTGCGTTTTTTTGATAACAAACTGCCTTCCTAAAACAGTCCATGATTTGCATGCATAGCAGCTCTCAAGATCTTGTTGTGACTACGAACTTGTCAGTATAGCTCCAGTAATCTCTATGATTTCCTTGACCAAACATGACTGATTCCTTTAATCTGTATTTTGCACTGTGAATGCTGCAATCATCAGATGATCTGGGGTTTCTGTCCCACTCATCTCAAACCAGGGGTTTCATCCTGGAGAAGACTTTCTGCATAATTTGACAGAGAATAAAAATCATAATAATTTCCGAATGCCCATCTCCTTCCAGCTCGAGCCTTTTAATAACATTGAGTTGCCAAATCTAACTTCCAAAAAGCAATCCATCTTCCAATGAAAGCCTTATTTCCATTTTCAACAAAATCAACTATCTTATCCCAAAGATTTTAGCATATATTTGATTTAGCAATTACCAAGATGAATCGCTTAGTGAAGGAAGTTATTACTTAAAGTGGCCCCCACCTTTATTCAGTTATTCCCTTATATTTAGATTTATTTCTAATCTCCGGGAACCAAAAGATTAGAAAGTTTCTTCATAAATAACATTAAGTGAAGAGGGACATTACAATTAGTTGGCTGAATTATCACAGAGAAGTACGGCTAGTTGAGATCCCCGGGCTGAGAGGGTGACCTGGGGCATGAGCTCGGCTTCTTTGTCAGAATCCGGATTTGCTCTTTGGTGTAATTCAGACTACACAGAAACCTAACGGAGTCTTGAGCTGCCATGTCGTAGACGAGGCCGGGATTCAGAGCGGCGGTGGGATTTACGTGACCTGCACCTAGTACGAACGGGCTGGCGGCTCTCTTGGTGACGGAGTCCGCTATAGGTTTTTTGCTGTTGTCGACTAGGAGGGAAGATGGGATGAGAGCGGATTTTATGGCAGCCGGGCTCCACGTCGGGTGGGTTGCACTTACAAGAGCCGCGAATCCAGAGACATGAGGGCACGCCATGGACGTCCCAGAGATTATGTTGTAATCGACTCTTCTATTATCAGACTTGAGATCTGTAGGCGGGCTGAGCTTGGTCCACGCCGCCAAGATGTTAACGCCCGGGGCTACCAAGTCGGGCTTCAGGATTTGGGGAACCACGGGATTGGGACCTCTGGCGCTCGGACCTTACCCACCACCGTCAAGCCTTGCAGCTTGATGGAGGCGGTAGGGTTTCTGGTGCTGTTAATGTACGCTTTTATGTGTTTTCCGGCATTGAAGCTCACGATTGTCAGCCGAAATAGGTAGCAATCTTTCGCCAGCTCGTCTCCGTTGGAAAACTCGTTGGCTAATATCATCGCTGCACCGCCAGCTTGTTGCACCACCAGTCCCTTCTCGGCCCGGCCGTTGACGCCACGGTCGCTGACCACAATTTTCCGCCGAACCATCTTGGGGTCGAGGCATCCGGCCAGGCAGATGTTTGCGGTCCCGTTATTTGATGCCGTTTTGCCGTACACCGGCTCGTCTCTTTACAAAGGGAAGAGCACCAGCCACTTTCCATACCATAGCGTGACTTCACCCACGGTCCGTTTCTGGCGCTAAGCTTTCAAAATTCGGGGGTTTGAGTCGTATGAAGATGATTCAACGAGTCTGGAAACACACCCAAACAGCCATACATTTTTTCCACAGATTTGGCTTCCGTGGTCGTCAGCTTCGCCGCAAAGCCATGCATTACTACGTCGTAAGTATACAGAAGTGACCGCAAATTCGACCTGGAGGCGTCGTGAAGCATATATACTAACCAGTTGTGGTGGAGGCTGAAGTGGTCGGGCTTCATCGACTTATCGACGTGAACAATGTATGAAAATCTTGCAATGTCCATTTTCTTCGATTCTTTGAAGCCGCTGAGGCCAACAATGGGAGCTCTACAGCAACTAAAAGCATGAAGACAACAAGGGGAGCTCTACCGCAACTAAAAGCATGAAGATGAAAAGGAGCACGTAAGAAGACATGTTGTTCTTTTCCATCCACTCTGTGCTTCTAATGCACCCCAAGTCGCTCTCAATTTATACGAGAGACTCCATGTAGATGTGTGGATACTCATTTGAGGTACAGTACTCTGTCATAAAAGATCGTGCGACTCCCACTTTAGAATGGTGGAATTGTAAAACTGAATGAATCGACAAGTGATTGGTCGTGGTTTCTAAGCAAGGCGAAGGTCCCCGTGCAGCGTGCTTATACTTTCATTGTGTTGTCAAAATTCATTCTTGACATCATTTCCTTCCCAAGACGTGTTCGGGAAGCAAATTTTCAGAGCAAGAAGAATCAATGTGATTTATCATAATACGGGACCATTATCAAAACAATCTTAATACCGGAGCGTTTTTTCCATTATCAAAATAATTATAATCATAGGTTGATTGGAGTGGGCTTCACGTCCGACTTATGTATTCATATTCAATATTATATTTCTTACTTACAAACATGGTTACGTTCTATATATGGGATAATATTGAAAGATCGGTCTTGCATCGGTCATTTAGGAGTTGACACATTTTGAGAGGTATTATTTAAGGTCAATTTGATTTGATGAGTTTAACGAGCACGCGCTAACTCTCGATGTATGTTGGTCGTCACCGGTGAAGAGTTTGGTGAAAAGGCCCGTGTCAACTCATTAGCATTAAACTCAAGCCCTCCGACAACCCGTGATCACCGTCACCCTAAACAATTCCCGTTTCATCACTGCGACAGTCACATTTTATGTATGTCGTAAGCCATGGTTTGAGACTGGTTAGAGAAAAAGTGCAGGGGATTTCAAATGGACCATTGACCCACCGCGGTTAAGCCCCTGCCCTGTATCTCTTGCCCTGTATCGCATTTTGGATTTCAGAGAGGAACATTGTCGTCGAGCTCACGTTGTTGCATTTGAAGCTAATTTGTTGCATTTTGGAGAGGAGCATTGCATTTCTAGCTCGTGTTATTGCATTTCCAGGTCGTTCTCCTTTTTATAAATCCATTCCATTCACTTTCACTATGTATTGTGCTTTAAAATGGACATTTAATGTGGGATGTTCTCTTTCCTTTGTGATTAGTTTTTGTGTGGTCTTGAGTGTGAATTTTTTCACACCTTCCTATATTTATTTGACTGTAAATAAGCTACATTGTTGTTTCTAGAGCTTCTAGTGGAGCTTAGAACCTATCTTATGTTGTTGTCCTCATATGTAGAAGGGCTCTATATCTAGTATAACAGACATGTTTGTGTTGGAGGATGCTCTGTTCTACATCTACTTAGACGTGGCATATCCTTCAATCCTCTGAGCACTTCCATTCTCATTTTTAGATCTTTGTTAGGGTTTCCAAGATCGTTTTAAAAATTATATTTGTATATTCAATCCAAATCCCTTAGATGTCCTATTTTAGTTCCTCGTAAATGTATCAGGTCTTGATTCATCAATACCTTGATCCCTTTTGGCATTGTATTAGCAAGATTTATCTATTGTTACATTGTTGTTTGCAACATTTGCCAATTTCACACTTTTGCCTTAACTTTGTCCTCTTACTCTTTAATTCCTAAAATGTGTGGGTTAATCTCCCGCTCTACAATAAATAAGTGTGAAAACTTCTAAAAAAAAACCATATCAGGTGCAATTTGTAAAGATGTCTTCTGATATATAATCTCTAAAAATACAGGGTAAACCACTTCTAAAGATTTAGTCAAATGCTTCATTTCTATGCATACAGGGTATCAAAATTCAAAATATTCTATTAAATATGTACCATCTCTATAAATACATAGCAAAATCTATGGATATTTTAAAAATACAATGTTATTATAAATTTGAGAAAATTCCTTAAATCTCTTATTAAATGTATGGTTTTTGCAAACACGGTAAAAACTATGAATTTTTTGTTACTCATATTTTTTTATTGTGGATGATGTTAAGGCTACAACATACCATAAGCATTTTCTATGGATTTTAACTAGGCTATTAAATAGAACAGTTAAAACATTAAAATCAGGGCAATACCTTGTCAAATTTTTGGATTAGGGGTTATATTGTAATTATTGATGATAACCATATATTACAATTGCTAGACAAATTTGAGGAGAGATTTCAAATAAATGGGATGAGGTAAAATTTGAGATTTTATTTTATTTTTTACAAAATATATAATAGGGATAGATGTGTACAATAAACATTGATTAAAGATGGGTACATACAATAAGATTAGAGCTGATTATATTGTGATCAGGGGTGGTTCTTTTTTAGAATGAAGTTTCCAGTCTATTTGTCATTAGTGATTAGGATGGAGCTTCTATCTTGGTTCCCTTTAGGATGGTGATTAAAATTTCATGGACCTATTTTAGTAAGGATTTTGGATTTGATACACTCTTAAATTTTTATGGACCCACTTTGCTATAGAACCTAGCTTTGATACACTTAAATTTTCATGGACCCACTTTGCTATAAAACCTAGCTTTGATAAACTATTAAATTCTTATAGCCCTATTTTGCCATGGAAACATGTTTTGATACACTATTAAATTTTCATGGATGTCAAATTTTTGGATTAGTGATTATATTGTAATTATTGATGAAAATTGTATATTACGATTGTTATATAAATTTGAGGAGAGATTTTAAATAAATGAGATGAGGTAAAATTTGATATTTTCTTTTTATTTTATACAAAATATATCATAAGGATAGATGTGTAACATGAATACGCATGAGGCTTATGGTATTGATATGAATTCCATATATAATACCCTCATCCCATTTATTTTAAATCAACTTATTTTTTTGTAGGGAATTGGTATTGATATCAATTATGTGCCTCCTAATACATTTTCCATCAATGCATGATACATGCTAATATTCATAAATGCATAATAGATGATATATAAAAATATTATATAAATCAACTTCAATTAAACTATTAAAACTGTTATAAAAAAATGCTTCACTACTTTTTTCATTATCTTCAAATAGAAGATGGACTTATTAAAAATCCCAAATACACCATTCTTCCTTTTGGATTGAGATTTGTTTTGGGGCAATCACTAATATGCTCTCATCAACATTTCATGAAGTCAAATCACTTTCTTTCACACATCAATGTATTTGTAAAATTTGTAATAAATAACCAAAGTCAAAGGAACATTATGTATATATGTTTCTAATTTATTATGACATTCATGGAATGGTTTACTACCACTTTAGAGTAAATCATTGCTCTATATGAGATCTTATTCATTATGAAGGTCAAAGATGTGTAACTCTATTCATTAGAGATATAACCCAACATAGAGTTGGCCTCTTTAAGCTTCGTCAACTTAACTCTTTGTTTCATTGTTCAGATTTAGACTCTTTTCTCCAATCTTAATTTTAGAGGCACAAACATACCCATTATTCTACTTAACAATCATAAGTTGTTAGGAGGAAGATCCTAAAAACTTAACTCTTGTGTTTTATGTTAAATATCCCTTTTTCTATTGTAATGTCTTATTTGAAATGTAATTTTGAATGAACTCATTTTCACCTGCATTATGGTTACTAATATACAATATTATATATTCATATTCGTAACATGTAACAACAATGATATGGCAATGATAAAATAAAGTCAACATTTATGATCATATGAATTTTATTAGTTAGTTTATATAATTTATAAATTATATGATTTACAATTGATGACCCATCTCTTCTTTTATATTTGTGTGTTATTGTAGACCCCTGTTTCTATTACAAGACCCTTTTACATTAGGTATGTTTCATGTTTTATCACATATGGTCTATGTGTATACATTTAGATATTTCTAGTAGACTTACCTTTTTTTGGGCCGTATGTCATCATCCCCTAACTTAGGTCTTCCTCATAACTTGAATTTTTGTGAACGCTATTTTCATATAATAATATATCCATCAAATGAAAAGTGTATGAAAACCTACATATCGAATATTCATTTTCCTTTGTACAACTTTGAATGCTCTCAAAATATCTAAAATAATCTTTTAGTGTCTTTTCCTTGGTTAGCCCATATGACTATCCCCTTAATTTATGGGTCTTTTGTGCCTTGATTTTCACCTTTTACTATCTTTTAAGGTCAACCCATGTGTATATATGCCCTTGAGGAGTGTGTGTGCACATGCATGTGCACACACATAACTCTTGGTCATTTTATCATTTATATTCTCATCTAACCCTATTATACGCAGAGACTTTCATTCTTATTTTATCAAGTATTATCAAGAGGTCTTGATATTTAATCAAAGGAGTTATACATTGATTTAATTTTTCCCTTGTATATCTAGTGCCAAGTACTTGTATCATATTAAGGTTATGTTAAGAGCATGTAGTTGCATTGAATTATCTAGGATATGAGGTGAATCCCTTTATCTCATGGTTGAGATTCCACTCACATGGACATTATGGCTCAATCTCAATATGGAGGCCCATAAAATACTATTAAAGTACTAGTGCTGAATTTTAATATGATATTTGTCATATTGGCTTCTTATATTTGTATGACACCACTTTAGAGTATGATGTTTATGTCAGAGGTGTTTCTACATTGAATAAGATCTTCTTGGCTATGCATTATGTATGGAAGTCTTACTCCATGTTTATAAAAATAATTGATACATATTTCAAAACTACATTCTTACAACTACATTTATAAAGTTAATTTTTTAGAATGAAAATGATTGAATATTTTAAAAAATTATATTTTAGGTTGACTGGGAGATTGATAATCACTGTATTGAAGAATCTATTGCTTAAGATGCAATAGATCCTATATATAATTTATTTTCTATAGTTTTTGTGTTTGTTTGCAGTATGTCATTATTTTTATAACCCCTCTCCAGTTGCCATTCCAATCACTTATGGAATTCCCTATCCAACTTAGATATGTAACATGAAGAGACTTAGATCAAGGTACAGTCAAATTAAATGAATTTTTCAGTCGACCACCACCTTCTTGGGCTACTCATGCAAATCATGTTACTAGAATTTGGTGGAATACTAATCATTCTTTTACTTTAGAGCTATTAAAAGGCAATTGGTCACATTGGCAAATGGAAATGTTGGATATAATTTTTAAGCCTAATCTCTTATCAGAATTAATTATTTCGTAGCATGGAATATCTTTAAATCGCATGATGAAAAGCTGGTTTGGCATATACTTTGATAGAACTAGTTATGTAACATACTTGGCAGAGATATTCTTTCATATATATCACCGTGTGATTAGATTTTAACTTTCAACATGGGATGGTCATCATGATAATTGTGTATGATTATGGAATTCTCTGGAACATACAAAGAAGCAATGTTGCAAAGAAATCATTTTACAACACCATCAGAAGAATATAAAGATGATAGAAATGCTCATGATCATGATGGGCACTACTCAGATTAGTTGTAAAGAATTGATATTGGACAGTGGTATAATTTTTTACATGTAATGAAGAAGAAGTTTTTTTTATCATGAAATCTTTTTGTATAATTTTGTACATGTAATGAAGAAGAAGCTTTCATTTAGTTTCATAATTGTGTTCTATCATCTCATGGGCCTCCCTAAATTTAGGGGCCAAAAATTGTGGTCTGGTAGGTGGGAATTATGGTAGTGGTGGCCTATGAGGAAATCATTTAAATAAAATTGGTGACCTATTTTGCTACACTAAAGCTCTAATAACTCAATATGGTTTATGCCTTGACCTTACTCTGGGTGATAAGGTAACCTACCATTATAATTGAATGGTATAAGTTGTATCCCATATGGGCTCATATAATTTGTAATGCACACATGTCGTACAAATTTTCCTTATGTCACCTACTAGCATTTATTTTCATGTGTTGTCCATAAATACTAGTATGTCCATGGCTCTAATTCAGTACATCAAATGATTAGTTGATGGACAATGAGAATATCATATGGGACTCTTAGCAATTTCACTTTTTTTTATCCTCTCTTGATTCTATGGGCTTCATAACAAATTCCCTATTTTTAAAACTCTATCTTCATTTTATGGGCTTCCTACCAATTTCTGTATTTTTAACCCTTTCTTGAAGCTATAGGATTCATATAAAAATCACATACCTGCACTCGACCCACATGCTTACAGTTAGTACATGACACTTAAGATTGTGTATAAACAGAACTACCTCATGTATGCATTATTTTATCCATTTCTATGTTTTGATGCATTTATTTTGATATATTTTATGAAGGATTTTATATTGATTTGAATGAGGTTTTGTAAATTCTTATAACCTTTTTGTTCATAGTTTTTGTCATATTTTTATTAAGTGGTTTGAATTCTCATATTTTAATTTCTATGTGCAGTTCATGGCTTTTATTTGCAGTATGTTTGACAAAAACATGTGTTTATTGGTTATGTCTGAGTGGAAAGGAAGATGTATTTATATCAAAAGCATGCTATTTTATCTTCAAAATGAAATCATATGAAAACATGGCAATTTTATATTTGATGAAGTGTCTTTACATCGTGCCTCCTACATTGCTTTAACAGATAAGATAGGTTTATGTTTGCATTTGTGTGATCAAATAGGTGTGTGTGGACATCAATTTTAAATAATTTTATCATGAAATTATAGGGGATAAGGATGTGCCTCGAGATCTGATCATTGAGCTACATGATAACATGAATTTCATGTATGGGTTATTTCTAGATATTCAAATTTATTACACAAACAAACATTTTGAACAAGCATCATCAAGGTAGAAAAAAATTAAATGCACAAAATCACTATGGATGCATTTGCAATACTTGATTTAGAAGACATTCCCATAGACATTTTTTTGATACTTTGACTGATTTTCCATTGGTCGACATATTTGTCGATGCTGACATGCATCAATTCCCATTTTCTCGTTATGTAATGTTTAATTTTGTAGTTACCATACTATTATCCATTCTCTTCCCCTACTTGATGTAATGTTTAAAGGAAGTCATGATTTTTTTTTGTATATCTATTTCACTTCTCTTGATAATTTAAACATATCTTTATATAGACTTTATATTAAATCTTTCTATGGTGTTACAAACTTTCTAATGTTTTTACATACGACACACTCTAAAATAGATTTATATCTTGAATGGGACAATACATGTTAAGTGTAACAGTGCATGAAAAATAATTTATTTTAATGAGAGGTACAATAAATGTAGCCAAAAAGGGCGTTCTCTTCTTTGTCGATGCATACGAGTCTGACTGCCCATTTCAATGACGTGTATGTGTTTTAATGTTGTTTGGACCAAATTATGCTTATATTATATGCATTATTCAATTTTTTTCCTTTTTACATTACATTGTATGACAAATAGGATTCAATAAAAAATTCCTCTGTAATACATGGAAACTTGTGTTCACTCAATACAAAAAGTCCATTTCTAATTCGTTCAATGAAATTTTCTCCTTGTAGGCTATAATAGATGTTAAAAAGGTGGGAAGAAATAATGCACCTTGAACTGAAAAAGATAGGTGATGGTATATTTGATTGCATTTGTATCAAGTGGGCCAATTTTCCTAACGTCAATGAGGAAGACTTATGGATTGCCTGGGTTAAGTAGGACAAGGTTGATGACTTCATCAAAGGAGAATCGATAAGGGAATTTTTCCCTACAAATTTTTGTGTTTCACATCTCAAGAGAAATTTAGATTTTACTAGTAAGGATATAAAGATCACCACAACCTATGAATATGTCATGTGATTCACCTCACACTATAGATTGTAAGTTGATGTCTGTTTAGATGATATTATGTTCCATTCATTTAATTTTTTTCATCTTGCATGACTATTTATTTATTTACCACAATCGTGGAGTTACTGGTGTTTATATGGCCCCAATGACTTTTGGGAAATTGATGCCATTCCAAAAGATAAGTCTTTAATGCCCCAATCTAGAAAGGGTAGTTGGTTGGGTCGAAGGTATATAAGGTGCGGTTGTCATTGTCATTTCAACACATGATGCATGGTTTATAGACCCAATCATGTGATGCTCATATAAATTAAGTATAATACATGGAAAATGAGCACAAATATTACCATGACCAATAATATGAACAGTTCAAGGGAAAAAAATATTTTTTTGCTCCTCACATCAGCCCCCAACTTAATGAAAGGGTTCATAGGCTATTATCGTTGGGAATGTTTGGTGATGCTATCCATGTTAAACACTTGGATATGGTGCATGAAAAACTTGTATTGTTTAGTGGTGAAATAGAGTGGGATGATTTTTTGAGCAAGGATAACATATACAATAGAGAGTGATTGATTAAGGAAATAAAATACGTGTACATTACCGATGATACAAAAAGTGTTTAGGAGTGGTCACTAGTGAATATCTACATTTGGTTTTTATATTATAGATACAATGGGGGAGAGCTTGATGGGTATGGGGAAATCCCCTTCATCTTGGGCATCCAACTCCCATAACAACTAGAATGGTTATTGAGATTTGGGAAGCATAGCTTATTGGCGATGCATGAAATGTTTGAGATGAATGAAATGAAGGTATTATACCAATTTTCATAAGAATATTTGATAATATTAGTTGTTATGATGTTTGTAATAATAGGATTTATTCCAATTGTTTTATTTTTTCTTGTACAGTTCTAATTATACACACTATTAGCGTTTGATTCCAAACATGAAGGTGTGCCCATTACATGAGTAATTATGTATTGATCATGTACTATTAACATAAGATAATGGATGCAAATTATTCTCTAAAGAATGAATTTGAAAGACATTGAATGGATAATCAGTGCCTTCATGGTCGATGATGCCGGTGCAAAGATAAAAGCTATTAGGTGCGTCATCATTATTCTTACATACATCATGGATTTCATATTTATATGTTCATAGACACCATCCCCACCTTATTATATTAAATTATGTAAAAATATTATTTTATTAATGGAGACATTCAACTGTGAGGTATATTTATGTATTTGGCATGTTCATCTCACGTGGTTAAGAATTTGATAGCAAAGGTGAAAGATGATGATGTAAGACATATGATGTTTCAAGACTTGGGGTTCATAGTGCATATTTGTATCGATGAGGACATGACTACAAGGGATTCCAAAAAGTTTGTATAGATATATCACTCCTCTCAACCCACTTTTGTCAAATACTAGGAACAACACTAGGCATACAGGTTTGGAATGTGGTCACAATGTTAGTGAACACTTTTGCATGCTAGGAAAGACACCAATGCATATATATAATCTTACCATTCCCATTTAAAATGTCATTTCCTAAGCATATTAATGACTTTTATACATCACAGGGTGGATTGGTTGGTTTACCAACTAACAATATCGATTTGCATACATTATTGGTGGTTATAACTATGTAAGGACATCAACTTCCATAGGTACTTCAAATTAGAAAGACATGGAAATATTTCATGGGTATGGGATTTAAACATCCCAAATTCTCATGTTACTGTTGACAATAGTGACCCTCGTATGACATGGATACAAAGTACAAAAGATGAGACATTGCATTCTCACATCTTTAATGTAACACCTTCTATGTTGATGTGTAATTACTCATTTTCAATTCAAGGATATAATTGAAAGCATGTGCTCAAGGTGGACCTAATGAGAAAGATGACAACTTAGGGAGTTTTATAGGATACAACCATAATTCATGGTGTTAATGAGAGCATCAATAACATTGATGTTGAGTACCATGTAAGTTTTGTTGCCCCCCCATACTGTATGCATTGACAACTTCAAGGTGACTATAGTTTGTGTAATATATTTTCATTGCCCATGTCAAAGACATTGGATTTTGAATTGAAAATGAGGGAGAAGGCATGAGTGTCAAAGGTTTTCACACTAAAATGCATAGTGAATTGGATATGGATATGCAAGGATCAGGCCATACAATAGAAGGTGTTGCAACAAATGTAGTAGATGACAATGAAGACCAACTGAGGGGGTTGATATTGTAAGTCTAGTAACTAGTTGTAGTCATTTGTTTTTCATATTTTTAGCATTTCTAACTGGATAATTTTCACTTTATGAATATATCTCATATATTGCCAAAGTTGATGATATTGAGGACCTAATATGCAAAGAACGAGAGATATTTGATAGATGTTGTGTAGTGAATAGAAGCATAGAAACTATGACATTCTTCAAGAATTGTATGGCATAGGTTTACAACAAGGTATAGAGCAGGGTGATATCAAATGCATAATACTTAATGCCTCATCCATTCCAAAAAGTGCAAAATGGGCATGGAACTTCCACCTATAGATAGAGATACTTCATAAAAAATATGAATAGACACAGATATCATCACATGTTGCAAGAGACCACACTTTTTCCAACCCCACATTGTAACAATCCAATATGAAAAGTCTAGGATGACGAGATTAATAGATAAATGAAGAAAGATAGGGGTGGACATAACAGAGATAATGCATCCTAACTGTAACCCTTTGTAGGTTTTAGTGACATCAAAACAATAATAGATGCATGTAACAATAATAAATGCATGTAATAAAAAATAAATACCTTTTTTTTAGGTGAATAATTCTCTTAGACTGCCCACATGTGGTAACATATTGCATAAATGCATTGTGGGAAAATTTATTGGATATGGATATTACAAAATTTGAATTGAATCATACAAAGATTTAAGAAAAAAGTGAAAAATATAAAAAAAAGAAATAAACCACTCATTGATTATAAAGAGGTGAATCACCTTTCCTCTTAAAACACACTACTCTTCATTGAAAACATTTTTTGATATACTTTTGGCATTATGTTCATTATTTTGAAGGGATTTGGAAGGTTTCTATAACCAATCCTTTGCCATAAAAATTGTCTTTTATTATGGATAATTCCACTAGGATAACTACTCAAGATGACAAAGTACCCTATTTAACCTATCTTGGATCTTTTTAGGTGTTCCATCCTAACTCATAATTCTATTTTATACCCAAATTTTACTAAGATTACATAAGTCTTGTAGCCTTTTTTTGGATACACCTTGTTTGGGACACTCCATAGCTCACTTTGGAAAACTAAGTTCATATGCTAGCACTCTTTATCCTTTTTAAACTATATGCTCAATCTTGGAACCTGACAACCCATGATAATGTGCTTTCTAATTTAAACATTCCCCAGTTGGGTCTTACATTGGGTTTTCAACCCTGTAACCCTGATTTTCCCTTATCTTTGTCTCCACACATGCCAAAACTCTCAAGAATTATGTGATTCACCTATGGAATGGTAGTTCCAAGCTTCCTACAAAATTTGAGGTTTCAACTCCTTTGCAATACAAAAGAAAATAAAACTTAACAAGTCCTTTAATCTATTTGGAAATCCTTGGTAAAGCTTTAAGATCTCAAATTGTTCCCCAAACAACTATAGTCCTATAATTAGTTAGATAAACCAAGTATTAAGCAAGCAAAATCCGGTGAAGAATATATTGGGAGCATCCTCATGAGTAATTCTTATTTATTGAGATTAATGGAGTTTTGATAATTCTTTTTCAATAATCTATCGGGTTTAGAAATGATGAGACCAAAACAAGACATCAAAGAAACACTTGAAGATCTATACATTACCATTATGTACATAGAGTATAGGAAACGATGTTACAGAGATGCTGGTAGGTGTATTTCTTGACTTGATAAGATTGAGGAGGAGTTAATTTTGAACCTAGAACTAGGTGGCAAAACCCTGTATATAAGACTAGGTGTTCATTTTGAACCTAGAATATGGTAACAGATTGAATGGAAGGATTTTGTGCATAACTATTGATGGGAGAAGGTGAATATAGTTGTTATTGACCTTTATAAAGATTTTTGATAATTTGGAAAATATGTATGGTGTGCATTTAGTGAGATAAAAAACTTATGATCTAGTGAGTACTATGTGTAAACAACGTTGTGGTAGACCTAAAAAGGCCTAATAGGCCTTAATAGAGAGGGAAAAGTGTCTTAAACAATGATCTAGTGAGTGAATCAAAGCTTGAAACTTGGTCAAGAGTAAGAGGACCATAAAGGGTATCTTTAAATGAAATTATCTTGGTGTTTTAAATTTGTACCACACCATAATTGAACCTTGAACACTAATAGTTTACTAATTTGGCTTGATGCCCCTGCATCAAAAATGATAGGGAATAATTTAAAAGGGGTATTGCTAATAGAAAGGAAGGTCTAAAGAGACCATAAGGAGAATAAAAAGAATAATAAAAACTACAAGACAAAAATAGCATTGATGAACATAAGAAGGACCATATAAAACCAAGTGTAGAGAGAGAACATTAGTTAGAGGAGTTTAGTGAAGTGTTGATCATCCTTTGCATCACTTTCCTTATTGACTGTACTGACAACCTTCTCCAAACCAATGTATTCATCTTATCTATATTCATTGATTCAACATTTCATTATAACACAGTCCATCAATGGACTTGGTCACCTTTCTTGAGGGTTCTTGAGCATTTTCTCACTCTCACTTTTCTTCCCTCTGCTTGGAGACCTCTTCCTATCTCTTTTCTCTCTCCTCTACCCAATATACCATAAGTGAATGTTTGATCAAACTAGGACAAAAATATTTATTGGAATTTAGAATTTAACACAATGATTGACATTATTCTATCCAACCTTACTATAACAGCTTATACAAAAATTAAAGTATCATTAATCCTTGGTTAAAGCAAGTATAATAGCCAAATAATGTTAATTTATAAGTCAAATCAAGTGCAACAATCAAATAGAGTTAGTATTCAACTTACCTATTGTAAAAATGTTAACAATTAAATTTGTGCCTTACAGTAGTCAACAATCAATAGAAGTAGTTTCGATCAAGCAATAGTGGCCTAACAACAAAAGATAAAGGAAAACAATATTGGGATTTAATACTTTCCATGTCAAAAAAAAATGGATGTTTGGGTTAAAAATAAGAATGTCCCTCACACACATTGACACTCAACTTTGATAGCTTTTTCTCTTTTATTTACTTGTTAGTTACATGTATGTAGGTAGTTACAAACTACTTGATGCATGAAATTGCATTTCATTTACATTCTCTTATGAATTTTAATACCTCATTTCATTTACATTCTATTATGCATTTGAAACTAAATTAGTTTTTACCAAACTCCACAAAACATCTTACTATATTGATTAACTACATGCAGAATGATTAACTATAATTTGTGAATTATTTTTGAAAATTATCACTAATTAATTTTTGTAATTATGTGGCATTAATACTACGTGGGGAGTGTTGTAGAAAAATGGGATGAATTTCATAAATTCATATGGAAAAAATTAAATGTACTGGAGGAGCTCAATGTATAATGACAAACATTGCATGAAATCTCATGTGTGGTAGTCGGTTCCATCAATTGGAGGAGGTTTAGAACCACAAAAAATTTCATGTAGCATGAAGGATTGTAATGGGTGAATGTTCTCTTGCATTACAACATGGCATATCCTACCTACCATGATTTGATGGTGAGCTATGAATACACAACATTCATAGATATGCCTGATCATGATTTCTATATACAATTGTCATATGAATGACCACATGTCAATGCCATGTTGCCTAATGCATGGGGTACTTTTGGTGTCATTCCATCATATCTGAGGCCCTCCTTGGAGAAGTTCTTGCCAGTGAAGCTGTCTAATTATTTGGATGTTTATGTGCATCTAGATCAAGTGCAAAATATATTCATTAGTGCCAAACTACTATTCAGAGTGCATTTCAAACTATATAGTGTTTAGAGTAACCTCTTTTAGGCCTCTAGTCTTTGTTTGACATAGCCATATGCAGCATTGTAAAAGAGATACACAATCTCCCAGAACAAAAAATTTCATCTCATCCAACTATGCCAAATTATTTCAAGAACATAGTGATTATTTTTTTACATGTATGTTGTAGAGGATGAAATCGATGGTGAATACAATCTATTGGATGAAAGTGATGTTTCTGAAAGTGAATATGTTTCAATATTGATAAATAGTTTAATTTATTGCTAAAGAAAGTTCATATTTGTGTATTAAATATTTATTTATGTTCTTAATGTTGATTTTAGCTATTGTTCTTGATGTTGATTGATGCATACAATAAGCTACTTATCTCACACTTTGCCTTGTTCTTGATTGCATTTATTTTCAAATGCTCACTAACTCATTTCACACTAGGTGGTTTATGGTTATTCAACATATATTTAGGTTCAAGGTATCTAAACATGCTCTTGGAGGTATCTTAAGAATCCTCAATTCACTTATTAACTCTTCCTAGCTTCAACCCTCTACTTACACAAATCTATCTATTCTACTCACATAGGGTTGTGGCCCTCTTTTTGGTGAATTTCCTTATATGTGGCTATATAAAGATTCAATTTGGAAATCCAATTATTGATCTATATAACCTTTGTACTTCATTACAATACACCTCTTCTATCCATTATATTTACACACTTGAGCCTCCATTCAAATTTCTAATAATATATTTGCCTCACTATACATTAAGACTCTGTCAACAGGGTTTACAGGCTCTGTCTCAAGGTTTTGACTTCACAAAAATGTTTAAAAACATTTTCAAACATTTCAAAGCCTTTGAATAAAAATTTAATACCTTTATAAATGTTTAATTCCATTTCTTAATGTTAATTTCCACTACACTATCCACACTATTGCCTCTTTTGTGTACACAGTCTCCATTTACTAAATCTGAAAATAAGTTCTTACGATTTTATATTCATGGTTTTATGAATATCATTGGTTTTTTAAGCCTATGAAGGCTCTCCAAGATTGGTTCCAATATGAAACAACTTTTCCAAACACTTTATCTTCACTAGAACGCTCTTATACTCGTCTTGATAACTTCATGGATTCTTCTATTTGCATAATGACTAATTACATGATTGTAAGTGTCCTCTTCAAGTTTTAGATTTCTAAAGGGATTTACCAACTCTATCTAAAGGTGATAGGTCTAAAGACACTTTGTGAAATCTTTCAAAATTATTCCCAACTCTTTTGATATCATAGTTAACCTCTTTTACTACAATTTGTATACTCACAACCTAAGCATGCTCTTTCTAAAAGGATTGTGTCGTCCTCAAACTAGTTAACATAAAAAGTAACAACATGAATGGTCTCACATACATTGAATAACATAAAAAAGGACTTTCTAATTCAAACTAAATTTCACACTGTGAATCTTTTCCCCTTGAGCAAAAATATGCAGTCAATCTTCATTTCTATACACAAAAAATAGGGTTACAACCCTGTTGTTAAAACTTGAAGTCACTATTCATATTATTTTGGGTCTTGATCCCTTATTTTTTTGAGTACACATGAAAAAATGATCACAAAACTAAAATTGAACTATTTTTGAAATAAATGTAATTACTAAACTCCCTATCAACAATCATTTGCAAGACATTTGGCACCTTGGCACAAGTTTCAAGGTTGATTGTTCATACAAGTGACATACGCATATGTGTAAATGTGTTTATGATGTAATATTTATGATTTATAAATCATTTTATGCTATTTTATGTTAGTTGATGTTGATGTTAGTGTATGTAATGAATAAAGAAGGAATTTAGCCATGTAAGTTGATGTTCTTAAACTGTATTGAGTTGTTGTGAATCATGTATATTTCCATTGAAGAACCTTGAGGCCATGAATTTTTTTATATTTATGTGGAGTTTTAGGTTTTTGAATGATTGGTGAAAATAACCAATAAGGGATGTAGGTTATAGTCATAAAAGGAAGATATTGAAATGCTTGGTTATAGATCAGAGTTAGAGTTTAGTGTGGAAAACATCATTGTATAGGTTGATAAAGTAAAAACCTTCAAAGAGTTGTGATAATATAAGTAACAAGGTGAGACTGAGAGTAAAATGGACCATTAAATCCTTAAGGCCTTGTAGATTGTTGTTTCCATCATAGAATGAGGTAATCCTTCATATTTAAGACAACAATCAACTATGTGATGAGATGATGATTGGGAGATGTATGTATGGTTCCTTTAGAGGGTAATATTTGTTATTTGAATACAATATAGGTAGTGAGCTTCTATTCATAGTTCATCAAAGGCTTAACTCTATTACACAGCCCATAACCCATGTTTTGGTAGATATTACAATTGATATACATTGGGAGAGAGGTAAGATAATTATGATAGCAAATTATTGATGTGAATAACCAAGAGAGAAGATATTAATAATAAATATTTAAATAAAGAGACCCCAAAATGGAATTTGACAATATATAGGCCTTCATTCTATACTTGCATTATTGTTTCATGATTACAAGGGCTGATCTTTGAGAGAATCCATATGATAAACAAGTTATTGGATTCTAAAACATGTTGGTAAGTTTATTAATGAGGTTTTAATTGTTTTATAATCTCTTTTTGTTTGAAACATTGTTGTTGGTTTTCCAACAGGGAAACAATCCTATAGGAAATCCTTGTAATCTACACAGTCAAAGGGAAATTGAGTTAGAACGTGTGAACATAGGATTAGATTTTGGTTTTAAAATATTAGAAGAGTGTAATTAGGATAATAAAGAGATTAAAAACCATTCATAGTGGTATGAAAGTCTTTGAAACATTTTCAAGATAATTGTATTGATTTTGGGTCTGTATACAGGTAAGGAAACCATAAACTAGCGTTTAGTCAATTTGGATAGTTTCCTCAGTTAGAAAAATGTGAAACTTGGTGATTTGAAAGGAAATAATATGTCTAAGAGTATTTCACAATTTTTGGTCCTATACAGACTCATTCCATATGTATTTGGTTAACTGAGTTGTAAATAGGTAGAATTAGGCTTGTAAGGGATAATTGTGTAGAGAAAAGGGCTAAGAAAATGGTGAGAAGGAGTAAACCAAATATTGAAACTTAATAATAATTTGTATCCATATAGAGGGAGATCATATTAAACCGTAAACCTCTAATAAATATTGTATAATAGATAAACAAAGGAGGAACATCCAGAATAGGGCTACTAGCCTAGATAAAACATGGAGAGTGAACTATGTGGAAAGAAGTAATTAATGGTGAGTTGATAGTTGAGATGTGTTCATTCAAGCATGATGAGAGTACATATAAATATCTATTACTAAGGATTGAGCTATGGGAACCTAAATAAGGATTTGTCCTTTAGACCTAAGAGCTAATGAGAGAATTGCATGAAAAGTGAGATCAGTGTTATGAACTGAGCCAGGTGTGAATGTTACTGACATGATAGATGTATAATGAATCCAATAAGTTTATATAAAATATTCTAGGGACAAGTATATGTAAAAAAATTCCACTAACCTAGGAATCTAGAGAAATAATGGCAGGATATGAAACCTTGAAGGAAACATTGAATGTGAATTTCTGCAAGATTAAACCATCAAGTGAGTGTAACCATTTGGATTCAGAACCACATATTGATATTTATGAAGACTTCTCCCCTTACCTTTGCATCATATCTACTTCTTTAGAATCATAAACATCCCCTTCAGCATCTGAATAATTTTCATTGCTTTCCAATTGTTTAGTTTTTCTTGAAATGAAATAGTTAGTAAGAGTTCTCTATGTAGGATCATAAGGCCCAAGATTTTTATCTTTGAACTGAGAGGCACAAAGACCTATTCAAGACACACTTGGGCCTTTTAATATTAATCTAATTTTCAAAGAAGATAATGGATACAACAAGCAATATAGAGAAGTAAAAATAATTTAACTATACATTTCTAGTTTATTTCACTATAGCTTAAGAAAATCCTAAAATGTTACCCTTTATTTTAACAAAGAACTCAATTTATTTAGAAACTGTTCAAAATAGCCAATGTTTTGCAAAACTAGATAATTAGGTCTCATGAGAACCAAGCCTACATGCATTCAGAACATGCACACCATCTTTATGCATTCAGGACATACTAACCATCTTTTATGAACATTCATAAATAATCTAGCCTGTTTGTTACATGATCAAGTAATTTTACAATTAATATAAAAATTTCATGGCTCTTAAAAGGCCTATAAATATGTAATTACCACTCATTTTTGCTCAATTTATATTTTAAAATAAAAAATAAGCCACATGATTAGAAGAAGATACAAAAATAGGTCAGAAAGACACTCAAGGAACTTTAAAATCCATGATGACATTGCCCATATTCTTATCAATAAGATGACATAGTAGATTTTCATAACAAGACAATTTGTATTTTTTTTGGTTAAACAAATTCTGAACACAGTCATTCATTCATTCATAAACAACTTAAATACACAAGCTGAAGTAAGCAACTGGTGGTAAATAAACATCTATTTTGTAGATTAAAATGTGAATAAGCATGTGTTTCAATTGATTTCCATCCAAAGATATAAGCATAGATCATGTAATACCAGACACATGAGTCATTGCACACTACTAATTATCATTATTCATGTATGGAATACCATGTCTATTAGGAGATATCCCATTGGCTTGTGCAAACAAGATATCAAACTTCACCTTCAAAATCTGTAGTTGCTTCTCATATATGGCAACTATTCCTTTGTGCTTCATTTCATGGCATGCACAGTCTCTGTCCTTACATCACAGAGTGATTTTATGTAGGCATGGGCAACGTATAGATTGAAAGACTTTATTTCAACATCCATCTTCTCATCCCTCAGTGTGAGAAGTGCATGGTGTAACTTCTTGACCTCTTTGGTCTTGTCAGCCAACATACTTTCCAACTTGATAACATTTGCCCTTGCACCATCAAGAAGCTCATTAAAAAATTGGTTTTCCCTTTCAAGGGATTGGTTATTTACAACTTCTAGTGATAGTTGCAAACTAATATGTTCTTATACACCCATTGCATTTTCAGATCTCATCCTTGCAAGAAGTTCTTCCATGTCCTTGGGCAATTGGGTAGCCACATTTCCTTCTAGATTTGGGACTTCATCTGTAAAAAATATGATACATGTGAAATTTCATGATAGCATTCAATATTTTAGCATTGAAATCCTAAAAAAAGATAGACATAAATGAGGATCTATAAGAATATACAAAAGCTAAGAACATCTAATTTTTAATAATTATGAATAGTTTCCTTATACACAAAGAGTTTTCTAACTTAAATGAAAATAATAAAATCATTATATTAGAGTATGAAATCTTTACCTATGGCATGGTCATTATGATGTATTAGAGTATTACCCCATTCTTTCTCATCCCTCCTCCCCTGCCTTGAACCACAGGTCATAGACAACCACAGTTATTATATCAATTACCTTAACAGACAAACACATGATATGAGACAAAGGAATGTTAGAAAGACAAGCCATGCATACAAATCTTATATTTCACTCCTTCCCACCATAGTTACTTTTATATAGACGTAAACACATGAAAACATGTGAACTTTGTCACCAAAATGTGAAAGAATGAAAGGAGAATAAGGTATACATGTGAAGATGATAGATCACTAGTCGAAAACATCACATACCATACACATAAAAAATATACGATGAGTACATGGGAAAAACATTGCATCATTGAACCATGCATGATTATGTAATACATCGGTAAATGCAAATTAACCACCAAACTATTTCTTAAATCATACATAAATATGAAAACTACATATTTAGCACAAACTAGAAATAAAACACTTGTATTCAAATATCCTATCCAAATAATATGTTTGACCACACATCAAACATGTCATACATATTATACCAAAATATATATATATAAATAGTAGTGTTTAAGGCAACAGATACAAGGCAATATTAATGTTCATGCCGTATCCATTAGGCCTCTGTAAATGGATAAAAAATTGGAAGCAGTCAACCACATGAATACACATATATGCATGTCACCCTGGACACCTACATTTGAATATGTGTAGTTTAGAAATCTTGACAAAATGAAAGTATAAGACACCAAAATGATTAACAAAGTTGTCAGTTTTGTTAAATAAGAACTATCATACCTTTTAAACATGGTCCATCCATGCCTATGACTGTGTCAACTCATCTCCACCAAAAGCCTATATGCAATAATAATATATATCACTATCAAAATATGTAATGGCAAGATTGAAAGAAGGTACAAGGAATAAAGAAGATTGCATTTAATACATAGTCATTATAAGAAGTACAATATCAATTTGTGAGGTAACCTCTCATGCACACTTTCATTTGTTACACCCTCCCCGACAAACATATTTACCATTCTACAAATACATTTCTCTAAAAGGAATGTGATCCTTATCACTATAATGGGCTTGAGGATCATCCCTCTATAATAGAAATGATGATTATTGCATAATTATCAATGTTAGTATTGAGTAAGTTAAATTAAAATTAACATTAACTTCATGAAAACCAAAATAGAATGCATTTAACCTAAGGTCCATTATTGCATATACCTTACTATTACTCCACCCCTTCTCTTTATTATTCCATTTGTTGACAATATTATCTTTGTTGAATGCAGGCATCCCTTCTCCATGCAAAGTTTTCACTTGCATCATATGCACGCATCTCATCATTGATAGACTTCAAGGCTATCTCATTGAGATAACATAACTTAGACACATCCTCCCTAGCCAGCCATGATCTTTCTACCCTATCTCTTTTGTTGATGCTTTGATTTTTCAAGATTTAGTTTATTGACCTCTTTTTTATTTGATTTTTATTGATTTATCTTCCCTTAGGCTTACATTTCCCACTTTCGGCATGCCTAAGGGGCCTCCTTGGAATGGGTTTCTAACCATGAATCTTATGATGGTGAGTGTTAAGTCTATCTTGTGACCAAAATGGATGACCACCATCAGCTCTAAATGTGTTACATGGACTCAATAAGTAAAGGTACACACTCTACCTTGTAATACTCTACTCCTTGATTTTGTACTTGCCTGCATACTATCATTCAATAAGAAAGAGATGTGAGGTTAAAAACATAAAGCAATAAATAAAATATAATGTTATCAAACACAATAAAATGTTAAAAGCATAAAATAATAAACATAACATAACATCATCAAAGACAATAAAATGTTCTTACAACATTTGGTTCCTTTGTTTCAGATTATGAGGCATCCGAAAGCCAATCGCCATCATCAAAATATTCATCATCTTTGTCATCAAGGTCATATGACTCCACCTCCTCCTACCACATAGGTGGACATATATATGTGATTCTAACTCCAAACATATATGGAATAACAAACATGGGGCTATGATCATGTCAAATTAAAGAGAGACTATAAAAAACATGCACATATTTAGGGACAAATTCATTATATAGGTGACTATCAACCACATCCATATGGCTTCGATCCACCCCTTCCAAGTAAAACACAAAAAAAAAACAACATAAAAAAATGCATGGTGTGTCAAGAGAATTCTAATGCATGAAAGAAAAATTATTTAACATGAGGAGAAATCAAACATTAAGGGAAACCAAAGGATCCCATACATCTATTTATAAATAGTCATTGGATGCTTCAGGGACACCTTCTTCACCTTCGATCTACCCTACCCTCTCTTCCTGCAGTATTAAAAAAGATATAACATATAAAAATAGGGATGCATGGTTCACAATTATTGAGCATGGAAAATGAAAGAGAGATTAAAAAATATATGCACATTTGTAGGGATGGAGTCATTATGTAGTTGACTATCATCCATGTCTATGTGGCTCCACTCCAACTCTTCCAACTAAAACACAAAACAAAAATAACATAAAAAAATGCATGGTGTGTCAGTCAAAAGTATTGCAATTTTGATTGTTGTAATAGAGAAGAAAGAAACATTATTTAACATGAGGAGAAATTGAACATTAAGGGAAGCCAAAGGTTCCCATACATCTCTTGAGAAATAGTCATTGATCACTTTGGGGACACCCTCTTCACCTTTGGTCTGTTCCACCCCCTCCTACTGTAATATTAAAAAAGGGTAATGTAACAAATCAAAAGAGGGATGCATGGTTTTCAAATATTAATAATTTTACATATGTGGCAAGAATATTAATTTAGGCATTAAAAATACATGGACCATCAATAAAATTACCTGTGTTATCCCCTTATCTATAATTTTATTAGGTAAAGATTCCATCTCACACTAGGATTTCACCCTTGATTGTTTACAAGTAGGGGATGGTTGTCTCATAACAATGGTAATACCATCCCCAATTGTTGATTCTCCATATAGCTTCCTCTTTCAATCTTTGAAGGGGCAAGGGGAATGCCTAAACTGAGCAATTGCATGCAATAAGGACTTATGACCAACTTCTTTCTCCTAACACAATGCATGTCACAATAAATTAACATCAACAAAAAAATAAGATAACTCAAATTCAGGTTCGAGTATAGTAGTTGAAAATGCATACCATTTGTTCAGTCTCAGCATAAAATTATTTGAGGAAATCATCTAATTCCCGCTCATCCATCTTGAATCTACAACAGTTAACATTCATAGTATTAGTTGCCAACAAACAATAACTTGCATTCAAACAAGTTAAGAATATGCTTTACAACACTAACCCTTATCAATGAAATGCTTATAGAAATCACTGCAAAGGTCACCATGAGAGTACAATGGTGTGTCAGCAGCTAGGATAATCCAACTAGTTAGCAATGTAATGTAGCAATCATGGAATAATTAGGGCAATTACTGTTCATAAAATTGACACCCTATATTGAAAGTATTTATTATGAGCCTCCAACAAGGAAATGTACATATGAGAAGGCATTACATTTTTTGTAGATAGTGTAACATTTCAAAGAAGATATTGTCTTTTCACATTATAGAAATTTAACATACCAATTCATTTGGAAACAATCTATATAATATGGCAACACCTCATGTGGAGATTTAATGACAAGCTAAACGAACCTTTGTATGTAGTAGATGAGATAGAAAAAATGTGATCGATACATTACATTTTTAAAAATTTAAAATAACCAAAACATGCCTGTTGTAAATTTCAAAGATTAGCAATAATATTTTTGAAGCCTCAAATATCAAGTTAATGGAGATTATATGCAAAAAAACTAATTTTAGTTGCAACTTCTATAAAAGATGTTGATGAAAATATTTAATAAGCTCACTGAACATTCTAAATGAAGAAGTCAACAATAATAAGTATACATTGCATAATACAATAGGAGTACAAAAAATACAAACATGGAATCACACACTCTTACTTTATGGAAGTCTGCACATATACATGAAATATGATAAAAATAACACTTTCAATGTACTTAAAAATATGTATACATCGATGACCCCATCACAAAGAACAGAGTACATGTAGGCACTTGCAAGCATAAATACATAGGAAATGGTGAATAAAAAGTCATGAATTAAAAATAGAGCTCAAGAAATTAAAGCTTAGAAAATACTATAGAGGCTCTTATACACCCTACAATGGGAGTACAATAAACATGGATTCACATACTCTTACTTTGTGGAAGTCTGCACTAACACATGAAATATGATAAGAGTAGCACTTTTAATGTACTTAAAAGCACACATACATGATGACCCCACCATAAAGAATAGAGTACATTTAGGCACTTTCAAACATAAATGCACATGAAATGGTGAATAAAAACACATGAATTAAAAATAGAGCTCAAGATATTAAAGCTTTGAAAATACTAGAGAGGCTCTTATACGCCCTGTTCTACCCTATTGAACAACTCTTTTCCTCTAAATTCATAGTGCATATAAGCTTGTCTTTATGTATAAAAATAATTTATTAATAGAGACAAAATCCTGGGTGAGCTTAACCTTATGTATAGTGGGTCTCTGATAAGGAGAAATAGGACCCAAGAAATAGTAGATATAGGTAAATTGAAGAAAGATGTCCTTTTAAAGGATTTATTACAATCTTCACTACTTTTCTTTGCATTTTCATCTAAATAATTTATGCAAAGGAGGCTTATGAACACACTGTGAATGTGCTTATCTAAAGCATTTTCCTTTTTTCCCCATACCTATTCTTGCTTTGTATGTTTTGGATTTTGTTTGTGTTAATAAGTTATGGATTCAATTTTTTCACATTTATAAAAAACTCTGGGATTTCTTTCCTTGTTCAGATTATTCAATGTCCACTTGCCCTTCTCTGATCACAAATATGAATGAATCTATCATAAATAAGTTAAGGATTTGTTTTTATACAAGTTCATATGCACGTTTGAATAAGGTAACATTGAGCTTTGCTTTCTTTTATCCATTAAAATGACTATCTATAAAAGGATATTATGTGTTTGAGTAATATAACTCTATTTCTTGTGGAAAGGAGGATTGATTATGTGTATTTGTAAACAAAGTGGAAACTCAAGAATACTAGTTATAAACATATTTCCCATTCTCTAAGGTGTTTGTAGAGATTTAAGAGTTTGAAGTTTTGTGGAGTTCATAAACATAGTTCACAATAATGCAAACCACTATGTGTTAAAACATAGTCTATAGAGAAGCAAGGGTAACCTTGAATAGGGGCATACAGAACCCTCAAATGGAATGAAATGGTCACTTATTTGGTGTAGTTGTCTTGATATACCTACTTGAATTTATGAAAATGATAAAACCTTTTAGAATTTACCTCAATGTTTGACTGGTGTAAAAATTGAGATTAAATGATGACTCCTCTACTCTTATTCTGACCACCTCTGATTGAGATATCTCCCTCTACCTTAGATCTAGTAGTGACTAAATGGTGAAGGACATTTATTTGGCCTTTAGGCTTAGCATTACTTGGTTAATAGTAAGCTATAGGAGATTAAGGAAATGCTAAGAGGACATGATTATCAGTGTGTTAGGGCATGATAATCTAGTATTACCATCAAATGATTCACATGCCACGCTGGGTCCATGCCATGTGACATGTTTAGTGACACCTACATAGTCACATTTCACAGTTGGGTCAATGGTGAGTGTTGATTGGTGGTGAAGGTAGTGGTGACTATAGTGGGAATGGTTAGAATGAAGCAAAGGCACTAACATCAAAATTAACTTCAGCTCCACCTAGTTTAACTACGGTTAGTGATAAGCTTTTGAAGATCAATGGAGACCAACCCCCTGATGATCAATAATGACTAGCATGCATGGGTAGTTTTTGTATGCTAGTTAAGCTCTACCAACTTGGATATGCATCAAAAAAGAGATAAGTGACAATGAAGCATAGATGACAAGTGATGATGAAGACATCAATCAAAAATTGAAAAAGAAATGGTCCAAATTAAAATACCTTGCATGTCGTAAATCTCTGCCCTAAATGGTTTCAACAAGTCTTCACCTAAATTTTCCTACAAACCTTGTGAGAGAGACATATTTTTCCATAACTATTTGGTTTTTTCTTAACTACACATTAAAAAGGTTAACTTGGGTTCACTTTGGTGCACATTTAGTATTTGTCAAATTATTTTTACTAGTAAATTTTATGAAGAGTTATAGTGATTATATACATTTATTTAAATAGTAATGAGTATTATTTTTAGTTATTTTTATCTATTTAAAAATTATTTTTATATTTTACAAAAAAGACAAGTTTTGGGAATGGAAAAACTTTATGTATACAATCCAGTCTAACTCACAAATATAGTATAAACCTAAAAAGAAGTGTTATAATTATATAATCAAGGACCTTAGTGCAAGGAAGTACAAATTGACTTTTTTACAGATATACTTGCATGCATATGAAGAGACTTAAAGTGTGAACTATTATAAATAATAATAGATGATTATAAAATTTGTGACCTCATCACTACTCCATGGAGTTTGTTCCTCTATGAATTTGTGACCATTATTCATGTGAATAAGATATAAAGGTTTTAATTGGCTCATAGATTACTCATGATTCTAACACATCACCGTATCGAAATCTCACCCTTGGTCTTTCCTCATAAAATATTTGCAAGCTTTTATTAGGTCTATAGATGCATTGAAAAATATATTACATCTTATTGTATATGTGAACAAATGAGGGATTTTTTTCATGGAGGAAGCATTATCAATTTTTTAATGGAGGCCATAAGAATAAAATAGAAACTTTTTTATACGAACAATATTGTGTCAGGACACACCACATTTACTTAAAATGTGGAAGTATATAGCGTAGCCTAGATGTGTGTGTGTGTGTGTGGGGGGGGGGGGGGGGGGGGAAGGCTAAACAACTAACCTATATAAGCCACCTTAAGAAAAATTTAAAATATTCTATTTGAGAAAATAAAAAGACTCAGTACAAACCACTAAAATTTTACGACATGAGAACTACATGTAGGAAAATAAATACCTTGCATATTACATATTTTATAATTGATGCATTCCAAACACAGACACAAACAAAGGCAACCACCTCAACAAAATAATTCCCTTGCATTCTCCTATACTCCTTTTTTTCATGTAGAGATAATGAAATAAAAGAAGTGGATCAACATTTTATTTATCACAAGAAGAGACTAAGAAAATAAAAAAAATAACAATAAAATCAATATATATTCTTTGCATCTCAATAAATAATGAATATTAAATATAGAAAAAATGAAGTAAATACCCTACACAATACATAACTGCTAGTCTATGAATTCTAAATACAGCATAGAGTGTATCAACACAAAAACTAAATCAAGGAAACAACCACATCAAAGTGATTCCTTTTTATTCTCTTGAACTCCAACATTTTATTTCCATGAAGAGACAATAAAATAAAAAAATTGAACACATTTATTTATCTCAAGAATAAATTTAAAAGAAAAAAGACTAGAAAACAAAATTTATACGCATGAATTCTGCATCTTAGAAAATAGTGAAGAATGGCCATGGACAATATACTTACACAAAAAATATGATCCCTACACACTCTCAAAATGATATCAAAAATTCTCAAATAGTTTATGACTTCATATATAATCTTCTCTTTTTGAATACATTGTTAATGCTACTATTAGTTTGTATTAATAACATATCAAGGGAACCTCTACATCCTTACAAGAAAATTAAAATCTAAAATAAAAAATAATAGTATCTAATGTGAGAATATAAATATATGCATAACAAACTTACTATTGAAAGAAAAGGCACTACAATCATTGATTTAATATATTGACTACTCACCCTTATGTATTTGTCATTACATCGTTTATGATCAAATCATCCTCAATGATCATACTTTTAGCATTATTATGCAACCCAACCAAGATGTGATGCATGTCAAAAGCAAGAGAACTTGATTGTATTCATCCTTAAAAAATAGATGCATGTTATTGATTGAATATGAAAAACAAGGCTCTATCTAATAGGTGAACACCTATCGATATAATTATAATGGATTGATTTACGACAACCTTAATTAATTTTCATATAAAAAATAATAACCTTGATTAGTTTTAATATTAAAACTGATTAGTCCAAGTTATTAAGTACAATTTCAAAAAGAAACCCTTCTAAAATCAATAATTTAATAAATTAATAGGTCTTCCTTATTATCACATAAATTCTAAACATAATTTCAAAAAATAGGTATCACACAAATATATACAATTTTGGTAGGAGGCACAATTTGGCTTGCTCTTAATTGCAAATAATGTCAACTAATACCATAGCGTGACTTAACCCACGGTCCGTTTCTGGCGCTAAGCTTAAAAAAATCGGGTGTTCGAGTTGTATGAAGATGATTCAACGAGTCTGGAAACACACCCAAATAGCCATACATTTTTTCCACAGATTTGGCTTCCATGGCCGTCAGCTTCACCGCAAAGCCATTCATTACTACGTCGCAAGTATACAGAAGTGACCGTGAATTCGACCAGTCGTGGTGGAGACTGAAGTGGTTAGGCTTCATCGTCTTATCGACGTGAACATGTATGAAAATATTTCAATGTCCATTTTCTTCGATTGCTTTGAAGCCGCTGAGGCCAACAAGGGGAGCTCTACAGCAACTAAAAGCATGAAGATGAAAAGGAGCACGTAAGAAGACATGTTGCTCTTTTCCATCCACTCTGTGCTTCTAATGCCCTCCAAGTCGCTCTCAATTTATACGAGAGACTCCATGTAGATGTGTGGATACTCTTTTGAGGTACAGTAATCTGTCATAAAAGATCGTGCCATTCCCACTTTAAAATGGTGGAATTGTAAAACTGAATGAATTGACAAGTGATTGCTCATGGATTCTAAGCAAGGCGAAGGTCGCCGTGCAGCGTGCTCATACTTTCGTTATTTTATAAAAATTCATTGTTGACATCATTTCATTCCCAAGACGTGTTGGGGAAGCAAATTTTCAAAGCAAAAAGAATTAATGTGATTTATCATAATAAGTGACCATTATCAAAACAATCTTAATATCGGAGCGTGTTTTCCATTAGCAAAATAATCATAATCATAGGTTAATTGGAGTGGGCGTCACGTCCGACTTATGTATTCATATTCAATTATTTACTTCTTACTTATAAGCATGGTTACGTTCTACATATGGGAGACTATTGAAAGATCCGTCTCCCATCTATCATATAAGTTAAAAACAATTCGATCGTTTAGGTGCTGATACGTTTTGGGAGGTATTATCTGAGGTCAACTTAGATATGCGTCAGGCAGGGGATAGATGATGGGGAAGCATAGATGACAAGGGATGACGAAGACATTAATCGAAAGTTGAAAAAGAAAATGGTACGAATTAAAATACCTCACATGTCACAAATCCTTGTTCTAAATGATTTCAACAAGTCTTCACCTAATTTTTCTTACAAAACCTGTGAGAAAAATTTCTTACAAATACGAGTCATCTATTTTTTCATAATTATTGGTTTTTTCTTTACACATTAAAAAAGTTAATTTGGGTTAATTTTAGTACATATTTAATACTTGTGATTTTTGATTTTTTAAAAGAGAAGTTTTATGAAGAGTTATTATGATTATATACATTTATTTAAATAATAATGAGAAATATTTTTAATTATTTTTATCCATTTAAAAATTATTTTTATTTTTCCAAAAAAAAAAATTTGGAAGTGAAATTTTTTAATGTATGTAATTCATTCTAACTCACGAATATAGCATAGGCTTAAGAGGAAGTGGTATCATTATGTAAACAATGAATTTAGTGCATGAAAATATAAATTGACTTTTTTTTTTAATACTTATATGTATATGAAGAGACTTGAAGTGTGAACTATTATATAAATAATAATAAATGATTATAAAATTTATGACCTCATGACTACTCCGTGGAGTTCACTTTTCCATGACTTTATGACCATTGTTCATGCGGATAAAATATAGAGGTTTTAATTGGATCATAGGTTGCTTGTGATTCTAACACATGACACCATATCAAAGTCTCACACTTGATCTTTCCTCAAAATCTTTGAAAGGTTTTATTGGATCCATAGATGTGTTGAAAAATATATTACATCTTATTGTATATGTGAACAACGAAGGGGATTCTATCATGGTGGAAGCAATACTAATTTCTTTGTGGAGGCCATGCAAATAAATAAAATATAGACTCTTTTATATGAACAATATTGTGACAGGACACATCACATTTACTTAAAATGTGGAAGTATATAGTGTAACATAGATGCATGTGTGTGTGTGTGTGTGTGTGTGTGTGTGTGTGTGTGTGTGTGTGTGTGTGTGTGTGTGTGTGTGTGTGTGTGTGTGTGTGTGTGTGTAACGTTGAACAACTAATCTATGTTGTCCACCTTAAGAGAAATTTAAACTATTCTATTTCAGAAAATAAAAAGACTCAGTACAAACCACTAAAATTTTATGACATAGAAACTACAAGTGAGAAAATAATTACCTTGCATAATACGTAATTTATAGTTCATGCACTCCAATCATGAACACAAACAAAGACAGCCACCTCAACAAAATAATTCCCTTGCATTCTCTTAAACTCCTTTTTTTAGGTAGAGATGATGAAACAAAAAAACCAAACCAACATTTTATTTATCATAATAAAATACTATAAAAATTAAAAAAAACTAACAAAATCAATATATATATATTTTTTCATCTCAATAAATAGTGAATATTGACTATTGAAAAGATGAAACAAATATCTTGCACAATACATAACTACTAGTCCATGAATTCTAAATGCAACATAGAGTGTATCAACACAAAAAATAAATTAAGGAAACAACCATATCAAAGTGATTCCCTTTTATTTTCTTGCACTCCCATATTTTATTTCTAGGAAGAGATAATGAAATAAATAAATTGAACCAACATTTCTTTATCTTAAGAATAAATTTAGAAGAAAAATATAAAAAAATAAATTTTATACACATGAATTATGCATCTCAAAAAATAGTGAATAATGACTATAGAAAACAAACTTACCTAAAAAAAAACATGACCTTTTCATACTCTCAAAATGATATCAAATATTCTCTCATAGTTTACGGCCTCATATATAGACTTCCTTTTTCAAATACATTATTAGTGTTACTATTAATTTATATTAATAACACATCAAGGGAACCTCTACATCCTTACCAGGAAATTAAAATATGAAATAAAAAAGTAATAGTATTTAATGTAGGAACATAAATATATGCATAACAAACTTATTATTAAAAGAAAAAGTACCACAATCATTGATTCAATTTATTGACCACTCACCTTTATGTATCTTTCATTATATCATTTATGATAAAATCATCTCTGATGATCATATTTTTAATATTATGGTACAACTCAACCAAGATGTGACACATGTTAGAAGTAAGAGAATTTGATCATATTCATCCTTCAAAAATAAATGTAAATTATTGATTGAATATGAAAAACAAGGATCTATTTAAAAAGTGAACACCTATTAATGTAATTATAGTGGATTTATTTATGACAACCTTAATTAATTTTTATATTAAAAATGATTACCTTGATTAGTTTTAATATTAAAACTAACTTGTTGATTTAGTCCAAATTATTAAGTATAATTTCATTAAAAAAAAACTTATAAAATTAATAATTTAACAAATTAATAGGTCTTCCTTATTGTCACATAAATTATAAACATAATTTTGAAAAATAAGTATCACACAAATATATATATAATTTTGGGAGAAGCATAAGTTAGTTTGTTCTTGATTTCGATCAATGTTAACCAATAATAATTTTTGTGTATAGAATGTAGATATAATTATTAAGTTAACCATTATATTTTGAAAATATAATTTAATATTAAAAATGTTGATTATGTTGATAGACATAACTTATAATAAAGGTTAAGAATAGATCATAAAGCATAATAATATGAAATATCAATAAAAATGGTTAATCTTTTATTTGATATTCATTTAATTATCATCATTTTTTTTTAATTTGATGATCCAAAAATTGTTATATCTAGTGAAATTTGAAACCAATTTTTTAAATTAATATATTCATAAACTAAATTAAAATAATTTATTACAATTAAATTTGAAATTATTAGAAGAAAAGGTAACAAAATATTGAATTAATACAAAAACTTTCAATAAACAAAATGTTATAACAAATCTAAAATATATACATTTAAATCAATACATCACCATATTTTACAAATAATAATATTAAAAAAATTATATTATTTATATGTGAAAATCTCTATATCTTTTATATTCTAATGTTGGTGATAAAAAAAAGTATTATAGAAACAATAAAACTATTTTAAATATTAATGTCTTATATTCTAATATCTTTATTTAAATATTATTCTTGTCTACTCCAATCATGCCAGACGTCTAATATATTGATTTCATCGAGGTGTATATGTTTCACTTTAACTTTGTTTAAGTTATACTGGTGGCTTTTCTGTTGCACTTACAAAAATAAAAGAAAATTCATTTATATTTATATTTGATTTAGATATAGTATATTCATTTCACGAGTTATATATATTTCACTTCAAATAAATTTAAGTTATATTGGTGGCTTTTCAATTTATTTATATTTTATTGAAAGATATTTTTTCTGTTAAATTTATTTGGAAATTGATGCCCATCTCATTCCTTATAATACTGGGTAGCCCTTAAATTCCAACTCAACTACCTTATCAATTAAAAAATTGTAGATAATTATCTCTTTTAAAACCCTGTCAATTACAATTTATTTTATTTCATATTAAAAATGTTTATTTTCTTATAAATATTAACACCTTTATATTTTTAAATATTGAAATAAAATACTATAAAAATATAAGGTCTGCTAAATTTTAAACCTATAACTATTTAGGGCATGCTCGAATTTTTTCTTTTACGTAATTCGAGACACACAAAAAAATATATACAGATTACAGCTTAAGAATTTCCATTGATCTCCATAAATTCTTTTGATAAAATCTAAATATATTGAAAAGAGACGGGTTACTAGCTACAACCGCCCTTTTTTTAATTTAATTTCTTCTGCGAAACAAATTGCATTCTCTCAAATGCAATGCAGGCAAAAGCATAAATAAGGGTTGCAAAAGGAGGCGCCTCATTTGTTAAATTATTCCACGCTAGTCCATACTATGGCCATTGGACTGCGAACAACGTGTGCCTCTCCCTTAACACATTTCCACGTCAACTGTCCAAACTCTTGACGGCCCTCAGTTTGGGTGCCAGATGCGATTTTGCTTTCGAATTTGACAGTATAACTCACCTTTTCTTTTGCCCTTTTGAACACCAACACCTGCGGCTGCACACTTATTTTCACCCTGGGTGGGCTCTCAACTGACAAAACATACATACAGGGAGCTTCCCCAACGTTGGTTACGGTTCTCTTCGTCACATGAACTGAATTACTGGGCTGAAATATCACAGAAAAGGACGGGTAGTTGAGATCCCCGGGCTGAGAGGGTAACCTGGGACACGAGCTCGGCTTCTTTGTCAGAATCCGGATTTGCTCTTTAGTGTAATTCAGACTGCACAGAAACCTAACGTAGTCTTGGGCTCCCATGTCGTAGACGAGGCCGGGATCTTGAGCGGCGGTGGGATTTACGTGACCTGCACCTAGTACGAAGGGGCTGGCGGCTCTCTTGGTGACGGAGTCCGCTATAGGCTTTTTCCTGTTGTCAACAAGGAGGGAAGATGTGATGAGAGCGGATTTTATAGCAGCCGGGCTCCACGTCGGGTGGGTTGAACGTACCAGAGCCGCGATTCCAGAGACATGAGGGCACGCCATGGACGTCCCAGAGATTATGTTGTAATCGACTCTTCTCTTATCAGCCTTGAGATCTGTAGGCGGGCTGCGCTTGGTCCACGCCGCCAAGATGTTAACGCCCGGGGCTACCAAGTCGGGCTTCAGGATTTGGGGAACCACGGGATTGGGACCTCTGGAGGAGAATCCGGCCACCGCAGGCGCTCGGATCTTACCCACCACCGTCAAGCCTTGCAGCTTGATGGAGGCGGTAGGGTTTCTGGTGCTGTTAATATACGCTTTTATGTGTTTTCCGGCATTGAAGCTCACAACTGTCGCCGGAAATAGATAACAATCTGTCGCCAGCTCGTCTCCGTTGGAAAACCCGTTGGCTAATATCATCGCTGCACCGCCAGCTTGTTGCACCACCAGTCCCTTCTCGGCCCGGCCGTTGATGTCACGATCGCAGACCACAATTTTCCGCCGAACCATCTTGGGGTCAAGGCTTCCGGGCAGGCACATGTTTGCGGTCCCGTTATTTGACGCCGTTTTGCCGTAGACAAGCGGGAGCTGCTTGTTGGCGGCGCTCTTCCATTTCTAAAAAGACGAGCCGGTGAATCTATTTTGGTTGCCGAGCACGATGGGTGAGGGGAACGTCGATGGTGGAGGCGCCTACTGTGGCTATCCAGGGGGCGGTGTTGGTAATATGGGAAGGCGTGGGGCCGGAATTGCCGGCGGAGCACGATACGAAAATGCCTTTGTTCGTGGCTGCCATAGCTCCGATAGCAATCGAGTCCGTATAAAAAGGGCGAGCGTAGGCGCCACCGATGGAAAGCGAAAGCACGTCGACGCCGTCGGAGATGCCGGCCTCCATCCCGGCAAGTGTATCGGAATCGGCGCAGCCCTCCGCCCAGCACACCTTATACACCGCCAATCTGGCTTTCGTGGCCATGCCTCTCGCCGTCCCTTTGGCGAAGCCGAGGAGACTAGCACCGCGAACCGCCGATCCCGCCGCAGTAGAAGCCGTATGCGTGCCGTGACCATCGGCGTCCCTGGGAGATCTGTAATCCTCATCTGCAGAAATGCGACCTATCACAGCCTCGTATCCTCTGAGAAAGTATCGAGCTCCGATCAGCTTATTGTTGCAGTGGGAAGAATTAAACTGGGCACCCGCTTCACATTTTCCCTTCCACTTTGCAGGCACTCGGTTCGTCATTGCTCGATCGTTGAAGCTTGCGCTCTCGGACCATATTCCGGAATCCAGCACGCCCACCATTACATCCTCACCATAGCCTGACTTCACCCACGGTCCGTTTCTGGCGCTAAGCTTCAAAAACTCGGGGGTTCGAGTCGTATGAAGATGATTCAACGAGCCTGGGAACACACCCAAACAGCCATACATTTTTTCCACAGATTTGGCTTCCGTGGTTGTCATCTTCGCCGCAAAGCCATGCATTACTAAGTCGTATGTATACAGCAGTGGCTGCGAATTCGACCCGGAGGCGTCGTGAAGCATGTATACGTACCAGTCGTGGTGGAGGCTGAAGTGGTCGGGCTTCATCGACTTATCTACGTGAACAATGTATGAAAATCTTGCAATGTCGTTTTTCCTCGATTGCTTGGAAGCCACAGAGGGCAACAAGGGGAGCTCTACTGCAACTAAAAGCATTAAGATGAAAAGAAGCACATAAGTAGACATGTTGCTCTTTAGCATCCAATCTGTACTTCTGATGCACCCCAAGTCGCTCTCAATTTATACGAGAGACTCCATGTAAATGTGTGGATAATCTTTTGAGTTACAGTACTCTGTCATAAAAGATCGTGCGATACCCCACCTCAAAATTGCGGGATTGTAAATCTGAATGATTTGAGAAGTAATGGGTCGTGGTTTCTAAGCAAGGCGGAGGTCCACGTGCAACGTGCTCATACTTTCATTATTTAATCAAAATTTCATTGTCATTTCATTCCCAAGACGTGTTTAGGAAGCAAATTCTCAGATCATGAAGTGCATGAAGAATTTAGTGTTTAATCTTTAATACGTGAGGGTTTTCCCATTATCAAAACAATAGATCTTTGTTTTCCATAATCAAAATAATCATAGGTACTTTGTCGAGGTTGATTGGAGTGGATTTCACGTCCGACTTATGCATTCATATTCAATTATTTAATTCTTACTTACAAAAATGGTTAGCTTTTTAATAATTTATATAGTAAATATTATTTCCATTCAAACCCTGCAAATCTATTTTGATACATGTCCCATCAAAAAATGTGGGTGATATGGACCCACACCCTGGGTAAAAAGTCTCTCAAAAGTCAAATCTAGATATCAGATAAGACTTACAAAGTTTAATCTTATATTTTTAAGTTATAGTGTTTTTAGAGATATGTGTGGTTGATTTTTTGTGTATATAATTTTTTATTTTACTATGTTAATAGTTTTTTATGTTTTTATATTGTTAGTAAGATTGTTTTATGAAACAACTATAATTTAAGTAGAGTATACGTAAGAAATAGTGGTTAATATTTGAGGATCATATTATGAATTATGTTTTATTAAATAGTTGTAAAGGTTTTTCTTTCAAATGATTCAATCTTATATTTTTAGTATTCAGCTCCATTGTCAATACTTGATATCGATATACTTTATTATACTATTTTTATTAAAATATATTATTATTTTTCTATTTTTTATTGCATCTACTATTTTGAAGTTGCTTGATCTATCTAAATAATTTTATAAAATGTGGTATCAAAGCTTCAATTTGGACAAGGTTTAGTATTATAATTTTTTAGTTCTAATGTAGTGGTTATTTTAGAGCTAGAGGATTGAAAACACATAACTTGTGATCCTATAAGAATTTATATTTTTTGTTAACATAATATTCTTTGAAATTTTTTTTTTTTAAAGTTTGAAAAAAATTAGGACCTTTGTGCAAAATAGTAATCATTTAATTCATCTTGGTGAGACGATCGTAAGGACATAAGCTCTAGTACACTTTTTTGCCCAAAACTCTTAACATTAAGTCCTTGAATCCTACACCTTATATTTCATACATGGCTAGTTGAAACACTAGAGGATATAGAAAAGTGAAAGTCGCTCCAAGAAAAAATGCCTAACAAGGAGGAAAAGGAGTCTGAAACATTTAATACATGGGTTTTTGGGTTGGTTAACCAACTCCAAGGAGATTTTTAAAGAATGACTTAAAAATAAGATTTGTATGTGCTCAAAGATGACATCGATATAATGAAGGGAACTATAAGTGACATCAATTCGACAAATGCAACCATCATGTAAAATATTAAAACAACACCAATGCCCAATAATTCTCCACCAAGCCACTCAAGTTCTCCTGATAGCCAGAATAATCTAAGTTTAAATGCAAGTTCACTGAACACATTACTAAAAGTGAATGCCCACAATCTCGATGGTAAATATTTGGTCACTTAGATCAATCAAATATAAAATCTATTTGACTTTTGCCAACCCCATGTGTGTAGAATTTGGTCATGGCATCTGTATATTTGGAACCAAAGTATTTCATTTGGTGTATGTGTGTGTGTGTGTGTGTGTGTGTGTGTGTGTGTGTGTGTGGGGGTGTGTGTGTGTGGTCAAAATTAAAATAAGCCCCTGATAGTTACTTGGTTAGTGTTTATTGATGAGTTAGAGATGCACTATTGCAATAGTGTAATAGAGAATTATTTCAACTAGATAAGAAAATTACAATAAAAATGGACTATCAAAGATTATATTAAGTAATTCCATAACTTGTTCTTACACATGGAGGGCATAACAGAGGATAAATTGAATGACCTAATCCCAAGTGGTCTTAGGGATAACATCAAACTTGGTGTTTTCTCATTTAATCTAAGTTTAGTAACAATATATATGGCTTTCTCATGAAGGGGAAATGAAAGAGATGTTCTCAAATGGTAAACATTTAATTATGGAAGATATCACATTACTCCAACATAATCATTCCCTCATGCTAGACCAAATAGATTCTCCAATGAATTGAAGAGTAAAAATAAAAAGGGTTATGCTTCAACTATGATAGAAAATATAACAAGGGACATAAACATGTTGAGTATAGATTATTTTATATATTAAAGGTGATAATTAAGATGAAGAGGATGATGAAGTATCAAGTGAGTGTGAGGATGACTAGGAGGATAAATAATAAGATACCCAGCTGACTATCTTATGCCATGCAATTTCAGGCATTAGTACCCCATAAACCATTAAGGTAGTAAATTTCATAAAAAAACATAATGTGACTATGTTGATTGACTCAAGGAGTAAACATAACTTCATCAGCAATAAGTTGGCAGCATGTTTGAACTATTTTCTTATCCATCTCAAATTTAAAGTCATAATTGAAAATGGTGGCACAATAATTTGTTTAGGGAAATGCAATAGTATCAAATTTTTGATGGAAGATTACAAGAAAGTTCCAACGGGTGAGGTAGACATCATATTTAGAATTTAATGGCTCATAAATTTAGAAATGATAGAGATGAATTTCCAAGAGTTTTTCATACATTTTCATTTTGAAGGTATAAAATTTGAATTGTGTGGATTTCATGCAAAGTTTTTATAGTTGTTTAGTTCCCATTAAATGTAAAATATTCTCAAAAGGAAGCTGATGGGTTTCTAGCATGATTATTTTTATTTGTATTAAAACCAACAAAGTTATCTGCACATTCTATTTTATATAATATTATTGATAACCACTCAGTTATTCATGGAGCAATGCCAAAAGGATGATTGCCAAAAAGGGAGTATGATTATAAAATTTGAATATTAATTGAAATAATATATGTAGATAATTAATGAAAATAACTAGAGTGATCTAAAAATTGTAACACACCAATGAAAGCTTAAAATTATAAATAAAAGAAAGCATACAAATATTATAATAAGAATGAATATTGATAACTCATTTTACATCCAATGAATATCTAAGCCTACTTACACATATCTCAACACAAAATGGATGGCTTGTAACTATTCTAAGCCTATTTGCACCTCTGGAGGTCTAGAGGCCAAGTTTCCAAGGCTAACTCACTGACATCTAATTGCAGAACCACCCAAGTCCATGAGAAATAAGAGGTTTTCAAACATAGATCACCCCCTCCACAATAATCAACCCTAACAAGTTAAAACAACCACATCCAAACCCAAGGTTTACCTAGCGTTGAGTTCCCTTGAACACACACATCATCTATTCACACTGTTCATTTGGGTCCTCCATCTGAGCTGTAAACACCCCCTACCACTTTAGACAATCTCAGTTGTAGTGACTCCCACCACACGTCCAACACTTCAAATGGAACTTCTTCTTGCTTGACTCTCCAACTAGTGACTTCTTCTTGCAATCCATGGACGTGCTCCAAGACTTTTGAGATCCCATTGATGACTCTGAAGTAGCCTTCCTTCCTTGGTCACCCATTGGCTTCCCTAAAGACTTACTCAACCCCTTACCAATGCCTCTACCCTTAGATGTGAAAGGGCCCAAGGTGTTTTTGGATGAAAAACCATCTCTAAAATCTAAGAGATGGTCTACTATAGTAATTTCTTTGCTAACATCAGACACTTCATGGCAACAGAGCTCCACCTGAGCCCATGATTGAAGACCATGAGTAAATTGAAATAACTTATCTACCTCTGACATGTTGGCAGCCTCCAACAAAAGGATTTAGAAATAATTTATATACTCTCTCATCTCCCCACTTGCTTCAATTGACTCAACTTGGTCCTAGCCAACTACGCTGCATTCCCAGGTCAAAACTAATCCCAAGGGCTTCCTTCAAATTATCCTAAGATTCCAACCTCGTTGTATAACTCCTTGATACAATGCCATTATCAAAGTTATATACTAAACCCTTGCCATACCTGTGAGGTACCTTACTATAGTGCGCACCTCCTATGCGCTTGATATACCCCCTAACCCTACTAGATACTCCTCCATGTCCTAGAATAAATTCTCTAAAAGATGGTCATCTCACTCACCATCATAACACTCTTATTCATTCAAGTTGGGGAGCTTCAAGATTGAAGAAGAACTAGACCCTGATGCTTTCACCAAACCTAATACCACTGATCGATACAAATCCATTTCATCCTGTAGCTTCATTTAGAATACCAAGATCTTCTCCAAACTTCCAGTAAGTTCCATGATCGTCTATCCCATGGTAGTCACCTTCTCTTCAAGCTTACTGAATCTCTTACCCACACTGTCCCCCATCAATTGGAACTAGACACCAACTCACTCAACAAGGCCTTCACCCACTGCAACAACTTTTGACTTACTACTATGGTAACTACCACCACCTTCACCTTTACCTTGACCCTAATCTCGACCCCTGCTAGCCACCTTCTTGAGCAATAACCTGGATAGATCTCCTGCCATACTGACTTAGACACAACCAAACACAACACTGGACTGACTCGACAGGGGAAGGCATAACACTAGTTTAAATTAGGCAAACACAATCTTACAAAACACAAATCATGTGCTTTGATACCAACTGTCATGGGGCCAACTCGATAGAGTTGATCACCCATGCGACACCGCTTGATCTAACCTGAATCCCTCATTATGATGGGTTTCTCCAAGAACTATAGACTATGCCTTCAGTGTTTACCTACATAAGTACACCCACAAACACAGTGGATAACAACTTGTATAATAAAGGATTAGCAAAAAAAATAAAAACATACACTTGCAAAGATCAAGAAATTGACTCAAACACACATGAGCATTCACATAATGCAAGAAAGATGGGAGTAATGTGTATTTTATTAACTCATCAGGATAATCCAGTCCAAAGTATAATAAATGGGCCAACCAGCCAACATACGCAACAACCACTGAGTTGAGCTCAACTGATAATGCTTAGAACCACTCGAATGATTACAATGAACAATTCACTCCCAAGGTCTGATTACTCTCTACCTAAGACAACCTAGCCCTTGATTCATGAAATCTGAGACCAAAAAAATTACTCACAAACACCCACATGATGCTTGCACATATGCGTGCCCACGATCAACATAAAATTTAGACTGACACAGACTGCTTCACAATGATTCGCTTTTCACCACTTTGACAATTCAAACTTGCATTCACTCAAATCACTATGCAAATAAAAATAACCATTCACTTGATCAACATAGACCAACTCATGAATGTAGATAGGGATGTTGAAGCAACACATCCCTCGTATTACCCACCACCATTAAGCCTTGCAGCTTAATGGAGGTGATAGGGTTTATGGTGCTGGTAATGTACACTTTTATGTGCTTTCTAGTATTGAAACTTATAATTGTCATTGGAAATAGATACTAATCTATCACTAGCTCATCTACATTGGAAAACCCATTGGCTAATATCATCACTACACCACCATCTTGTTGGACCACTAGTCCCTTCTCTGCTTGGCCATTGATGTCATGGTCGCAGACCATAATTTTCTGTCAAACCATCTTGGGGTTGAGGCTTTTAGGCAAGCACATGTTTGTGGTCACATTATTTGACACCATTTTACTATAGACAAATGACAGATGCTTGTTGGTGGCACTCTTCCATTTATAAAAAGATGAGCCAGTGAATCTATTACTATAGCTAAGTGTGATGGGTATGGGGAACACCCTGTTGATGGTGGAGGCACCTACTATGGCTATCCAAGGGGTGGTGTTGGTAATATCAGAAGGCATGGGGCTTGACTTTTGGTGGAGCACAATGCAAAAATACCTTTGTTCGTGGTTGTCATAACTCTTATCACAATGGAGTCATTGTAGAAAGGGCAGGCATAGATACCACCGATGGAAAGTGAAATCATGTTGAGATCATCAGAGATGCTAGCCTCCATCTTGGTAAATATATCAGAATCAGTTTGTCATGCCTTGATCGTTGAAGCTTGCACTCTTAGGCCATATTTTGAAATCTATGATGCCCACGATAATATCCTCACCATATCCTGACTTCTCCCACAGTTCATTTCTTGTGGTAAGATTCAAAAATTTAGGGGTTCTAGTTGTATGATCTTAAGGATTAGTTACTTAAAATTCACCCCTATCATAAGGATCATAAAAATTTAGATTCTTGATTTTCAACACATGTTTGAGGAGTTAAAAGAAGTTGTATAGAATACTCATGTCATGTGCAAGTGAAAATATTTTAATAGTGTCATTTCATCTTATAAAGGTTAGGAATGAGTAGTGTAATAATTTTGGAGTTCAAAAGTTACATAAATCTTCTCCTCTCTCTCATCATTCACTTCACAAGTTAGAGAAGGCCAACTTCAACCAGATGTTACAAATAATACAGTTAGATTTGGAGACTAATATTTTCTCCAAAGTTTGAAAAATATATGCACTTATAACTTGTGTCATTGGTATTTGGATTGATGCTCTTATATTTATGAAAAATTGCAAATAGCCTAGACTATTTTTTAAAGGAGCAAATCCTCATAGGATGAGTTTGTAGTAACTTTGGTGCAAGTGTAGATGAGTTCGCTGCTTGAAACTAGTTTAGATGAGTTTTAATATGTTTATATATGCTTAAAACTCATTCACTCATCTTCTTGGCATGTGTGGATGTCCTTTTGGCATGAAAAATGGCTATTATACACTGTCTACAAATGACTATTGTTTTATGTGTTTCTAAGGTTCTCCAAGTGGTCTGGTATACTTAAATAGTTATTCATGGTCTTATAACACCCTCTCAATCCATTAATAGTATCTTAATCAGATAGATGCTCCGTATAAGTTATAACTAGTCACATATCTCTATTCACTCCTTAAGACTATTATTTGTGTTTGCATTCAGCAGTGCATTTTGATGAGTTTGACATGTTTTTTAAGGAACTTGAAGATGTTTTTTCATGTTTGATATGATTGATGCAATAATTACAATGGTATTTTATCCATAGTAGTTCTTATTACACCCTATAAAGCTTCAAAACTCAAATTTGTAACCACAATCACTTATAACAACTTTTAAGTCTGCAATTAATTCATGATGTCAACATTCAGGTTAAATATATTGTATATGAGAGGAGATATTGAGATTGTAATTTGAAATTATTCATGGATAAATAGAGGTTTCAAGGCATTTGAATCCAAAAATAATTGATTGCAAGCTAACTTTCCTAAAAACACCACCTACGTGACTCTATGGGTTGACAGTACGAACAAAGAATGATAGTGAATTAAAAAGTTTCAATACATGGACAGGGTCCTAAATAAAATAATTTTAAGTATAGGATTTAAATATTTTAGATATTTGTTTTGAATACCTAAGACAGTCAAGGTATTCAAACAATCCCTAGTTGCCACCTACATCTCGTCGTGAGAGAATTAGTTTTGAAACAATGAAAATTGATCATATTTGAAGCTTCAGGGCATTAAAAAAGGTCTTGAGACATTAACAAGGGAAATTAAGATCCATTTAAAGAGATGAATATTTTTTTTGGTTTCAAAGAGGTCATCAAAGCCCCAAACTTAGTCAAAGACCTTCACATTAGCACCTACAGTCACATGTAGGTGTGTATAGAAACTAAAGGTCTCTCAAGATCTTGAACAATGGTTTGTATGACTATTTGAAGGGTAGAAAATAAATCAAGTTTCTAAAAATATTGAGTGACTTTTAAGGTCCATTTCTAAGTAGTGGTCAAAAAATCTTGAATGTACATACAATCTGCCTAATAGGCACCTACAACAGTATTGGAGAAAATATTGCCTTAGACATAGATATTGATGGAATCTTGAAGTTTCAAATACTAAAAGGAGCTCATAACATCAATTAAAACAGGAAATAGGACCATATAAAGGTTTGAAAAAGTGTTGAATACCTAAAACTCCCTAAACATTGTCAACTCCAACATATATAGTCATCCCTAAGGTCTATAAAAAGAAACTAAGGACTATCCTTAAACCTGAGAAAAAAGGTTTGTATGGGTGATTTGGAAATAAAAGTGTTAGATTTATCAGGTCATTAAGATTCATTAAGTTATAAATTTGAAAAGAAGTAAATAGGGTTTAGATAGCCAACTCCAACATACACAGTCCTTGATTAACAACAAGGCTTCCTACCTGGACAAAGAACCAAGTTGCTCTCTTGACTAGTAGGATACTATGGATAATGGAGAGAAACTTCATGGTGAAGATAGAGTATCATAGAATCTTTAATTTCACTCAAAACCTTAGGGTTCAAACTATAGACCCCTGCATACCCAGTCTAAGCAAGACATAAAACTACTTGTTTATGCTAGAGGAATTGCTTGTGTGAAGAAGGTTAAATGAGACTACAGTAGCATATGAGGTAAAATAAGTGTTATGAATACAATAAAAACATGATGATATAGTCCCTTAAACCTTCAACTAAGGAAAAAAACATGACAACTTCATTCATAGCTATAGACTTAGTCACACGTAGAGGCCCACATAGGCAATCAGGGTTTGAGAGATGAAACCAATTGGAGGTGAGCTGAGATGAACTTGAAAACCTTGAGGAGATAGTGAATAACATGATTCAAAAAACCATCCAATAGAGAAGATAACATGGTATGACAGTCAATTATTTTATGGTAAATGGTTTGGCCTAATAACCCTAAGTCTAAGAAAATTGGTATCTGGAGAGACTTGATGAATGATGATGAAGAAAATACATTTTTAGAGGTAGAGGTGGACACCTCATGCCCCATTAAGGTCATTTCAGACCAAAACCAAACTTAGAAAAACACCTATAGACTATAAACTAGATTAGATCCCTCAGAATTATTGTTTACAACATGAGATGGTAGTTTACTTTGTTTAGTATGGATCACATGTGATGCATGGGACCCTAAGATCCAACAGGATGTTAGCCACCCTAATGTAATTCTATTTTGTGAAATTATTTGAATGATTCATATATCTAACTTTATGAATCATCTTTAAGAGTTTAAATTAATTTCAAGATGCCTAGGAGAGCTATAATGACCAGTTTTTAGAGACATACTTTAAAATCATAGAGCATCATAGAATATTCAAGATCACTCAAAACCTTAATATTCAAACTTGAGACCCCTGCATACTCAATCTAAGCAAGACACAAGACTACTTGTTCATGCTAGAGGAATTGATAGTGTGAATAAGTTGAATGAGACTGTAATAGCCTCTGAAGGAGAGAAAATGTTATGAATATAATAGAAACATTATGATATATTCCCTCAAACCTTCATCTAAGGCAACAAACATGATAACTATGTTTAGACCTGTTGACTTAGTCACATGTACATGCCCACATAGGCAATTACATTTTGAGAGATGAAACTAGTTGAAGGTGATTTGAGATGAAATTTAAAAAGTTGAGGAGATAGTGAATAACATGAGAAAACACTCCATGATTCACAAAGCATCCAATAGAGAAGAGAATAGGGCATGACAATCAATTAGGGTATGGTAGATGGTTTGGACTAAGAACCCTAAGTTTGAGAACATTAAGATGTGGAGAGACTTGATGAATGATGATGAAAAAATAGACATTTTTAATAGGTATAGGTGGATACCTCAGACCCCATTGAGGTCATTTTAGACCAAAACCAAACTCAGACAAGCACATACAGACTGTAAACTAGCCTAGACCCTTTAGAATGCTTGTTTCCAACTTGATATGGCAATTTTATTTACTTAGCACATATCACATGTGATGCATGGGACCCTAATATCATAGGGTAATTTACCCACCCTAATTTACTTCTATTTTGTGAAATTAGTTGGAGGATTCATACATCCAACTTTATAAATCATCGCTAAGAGTTCAAAGTACTTTTAGGGTGTCTATGAGAGCTATAATGACTAGTTTACAGAGATGGAATTTAAAAGAAAATAAAATTCCATAAATTTTTCCTTAAACCTCTTGGATTTTGTTTAGGACTCCAAATAGGGTCTTCACATGTGCTTGATTTTTATAGATTATTGTAGAAATTACCAAAAATCCCTTATTTTGTTTATTTTGCAAGGATTTTAAAGAGATAAATAATTTCAAATAATTAGAGGAGGTCATTTGGGACTTAATTAATCTCTTCAAATCAATAAATTTTCTCAATAACCCTTAGAATTAACTAAAACTCCTTCTTGCAGGGTAGTCCAAATAGGCTGTTGAAGGGCATGTTTTTTTGCTGTTTCATGGTTTGGTGATAAGCACAATGTTTCAGAAGCCCAAACTTGACATGGATATTTTTTTTCCATGGTTAAAGTGATTCACACACTTCCCATATGTTTCATAAGTGCAATAGGAGTTTAGATCCAAAATCCATTTTTTAGGCCTAGAGGCCTAATTAGGCCTAATTGGTAGAAGAGATACACAAAAAAGGTAGAGTTCCACTTGGCTTCATCTCATGAAATTTGACATGGGAATGTAAGAGTATATAGGGTCACATAAAATTCATTTATTTTTTCAATATAATATGTAAAACTCCCATACAAAGAGAAAAAAATAAAAAAAAGGTTACAAAGAATGAGGCCAAATTGAGGCTTTTGGTAGGGAGTAACCTATTGGGGTTAGTTTGAGGCCACAAAATGGATTTTTTTAGGTCCAATATGATTTAAATAGGTCATACATGAAGATTGGATGAGCTGGAATATCTAAAACCAAGTTTTGACACTTTTGTGCAAAATAGGCCTAAGGAGGTGGATGGCTTTCTAGACACCTTGCAAGAGAATGAGGTGATGCGTCAATGAGAACTTATTGGGGTCAGATGAGAGGTGTCAATAGTATATAATTTTTTTTTGATAAACTAATTTTACCACCAAGAATGCCACTTATCCTTCAACATGTAAAAAAGAAAGAGAGTTTCAAGAAGCTAGTCAAGGTGTCAAGCATGCATTTCAACCTCCCATGCCACTTGGAGAGATGGAACATATAAAGAGGATATAAACATGGATTTGTAAGTATATTATTATATTTCCATAACTCTTATTTTTGTAACTTATATGACACTTATCTACCTTCTCTCTCTTGCACACTTCTTATTTTCTCTCACACTTATGTTCTATATTGAGCCACTTTGGCTTGGAAATGTACCCTCCACTTGAGTATGGAAAATCCCTAATCATTTTCATATTTTGATCAATAAATAATTATATGGTTTACCTTCTCCATGATTTGTTTAATGTGTATGTCAGGCTAGTTGATCTTTCTAAGTGATAGATTCTCTTTCTCAGCATGTTGTCCTTGTTTTGCATTCATATTCATCTTTAAAAGTCTGTTGTAGGTCTCTTGAAGTGCTTTAATGAAGTTTCTTATGAGTTTTAGAGATTTTTTTTCCCACAAGTGTCAATTAATGACCTTGGGTTTAGTCCTACTAGCTTGAGATCCCTTCACAAACTTCTATGAAAAATACTCATGCAATATGTAGATTTGGATTCGTGTATGTGTAGATTAGGCTTCCGTTTGAAGTGTCATTATAATTGGTTAGTAGTGGTCATATTTAAATTGGTGAATCACCTTGTTAACCTTATCACAACACAAAATGGATGGCTTATAACTACTCTAAGCCTACTTGCACCTACGAAGATCTAGAGGCCAAGTTTCCAAGGCTAACTGGCTGACATCCCATTGCAGAACCACCGAAGTCCATGAGAAATAAGAGGTTTTCAAACATAGATCACCCCCTCCACAATAATCAACCCCAATAAGTTAAAACAACCACCTCTGAACCCAAGCTTTACCTAGCGCTGAGTTCCCCTGAACACACACATCATATGTTCACACTGTTCATCTGGGTCCTCCATCTGAGCTGCAAACACCCCCTACCACTTCAGACATTCTCGGTTGTAGTGACTCCCACCACACGTCCAACAATTCAAATGGAACCACTTCTTGCTTGACTCTCTAACTAGTTACTTCTTCTTTCCATCCATGGAAGTGCTCCAAGACTTTTGAGATCCCACTCACGACTCTAGAGTAGCCTTCCTTCCCTAATCACCCATTGGTTTCCCAAAAGACTTACTCAACCCATTACCAATGCCTCCACTCTTGGATGCGTAAGGGCCCAAGGTGTTTTTAGATGAAAGACCATCTCTAAAATCCAAGATATGGTCTACTATAGAAATTGCTTTGCTAACATCAGACACTTCATGGCAACAGAGCTCCACCTGAGCCCATGATTGAAGACCATGAGTAAATTGAAATAGCTTATCTACCTCTGACATGTTGGTGGCCTCTAACAAAAGGCTTTGGAAATAATTGATACACTCTCTAATCTCCCCTACTTGCTTCAACTAACTCAACTTGGTCCTAGCAAACCATGCTGCATTCCCAGGTCAAAACTAATTCCTAAGGGCTTCCTTTAGATCCTCCTAAGAGTCCAACCTCCTCGTAGAACTCCTTGATATAATGTCATTAGCCAAGGTTCTATACCAAACCTTTACCATACCTATGAGGTACCTTGATGCAGTGTGTACCTAATATGCACCTGACATACCCCCTAACCGTGCTAGGAACTCCTCCATGTCCTAGAAGAAATTATTCAAAAGATGGTCATCTCTCTCACCATCATAACACTCCTGTTTCTTCAACTTGGGGAGCTTCAAGACTGAAGAACTAGACCTTGATGTTTTCACCAAAACCAATACCATTGATTGATACAAAGCCACTTCATCTTGTAACTTCATCTAGAACACCAATCTCTTCTCTAACCTTCTCGTAAGTTCCATGATCATTTACCCCATGGTAGTCACCTTCTCTTCAAACTTGTTAAATCTTGTACCCACATTGTCCCCCATCAATTGGAATTGGGCACCAACTCGCTCAACAAGGCCTTAACCCACTGCAGCAACTTTTGACTTACTACCATGGCAACTGCCACGACCTTCACCTTTACCCTGACGCTACTCTCGACCCCTGCTAGCCACCTTCTTGAGCAACAACCTAGATAGATATCCTACCATACTGACTCAAACACAACCAGACAAAACACTGGACTGAATCGATAAGGGAAGGCACAACACTCGTTTAACTTAGGCAAACACAATCTTATAAAACACAAACCATGTGCTTTAATACCAACTGTCATAGAGCCAACTCGACACAGTTGATCGCTTGTGCAACACCGCTTATTCTAACCCAAATCCCTCATTGTGATGGGTTTCTCCAAGAACTATGAACTATGCCTTTAGTGTTTACCTGCATAAGTACACCCACAAACATAGTAGACAACAACTTGTATAATAAAGGATTAACAACAAAAAGAAAAACACACACTTGTAAAGAACATGAAATCGACTCAAACACACATGAGCATTCACACAATGCAAGAAAGTCGGGAGTAACATGTATTTTATTAACTCATCAAGACAATCCAGTCCAAAGTATAATAAATGGGCCAACTAGTCAACATACACAATAACCACCGAGTCGAGCTCAGCCGACAATGCTCAAAACCACTCGAATGATTACAATGAACAATTACCTCCCAAGTTCTGATTACTCTCTACCTAGGACAACCTAACCCCTGCTTCATGAAATCTGAGACCAACAAAACTACTCACAAACACCCGCATGATGCTTACACAGACACATGCCCACAGTCCACATAAACTCGAGACTGACATAGACTGCTTTAGAATGATTCACTTTTCACCACTTCAACAGTTCAGACTTGCATTCACTCAAATCACTATGGAAATAAAACTAACTATTCACTTGATCAACACAGACCAACTCATGAATGTAGATAGGGATGTTGAAGTAACACATCCCTCATATTACCCACCACCGTTAAGCCTTGCAGCTTGATGGAGGCGATAGGGTTTGATGGTGATGGTAATGTAAGCTTTTATGTGCTTTCTAGTATTGAAACTCATAATTGTCATTGGAAATAGATACTAATCTGTTTCCAGCTTGTCTCCATTGGAAAACCCATTGGTTAATATCATCACTGGACCACCATCTTGTTGGACCACTAGTCCCTTCTTGGCTTGGCCATTGATGCCACAATCGCAGAACATAATTTTCTATCAAACCATCTTGGGGTTGAGGCTTTAAGGCAGGCACATGTTTTTGGTCACATTATTTGACACTATTTTACCCTAGACAAATGACAACTGCTTATTGGTGGCACTCTTCCATTTGTAAAAAGTTGAGCTGGTGAATCTATTACTGTTGTTGAGTGTGATGGGCGTGGGGAACACCTTGTCGACGGTGGAAGCACCTACTATGGCTATCCAAGGGTGGTGTTGGTAATATCAGAAGGCATGGACCCTGATTTGTTGGTGGAGCAAGTAGGCCTGAGTAGTTATAAGCCATCCATTTTTCTACCGAACCATCTTGGGGTTGAGGCATCCAGCTAGACAGATGTTTGTGGTCCTGTTATTTGATGTTATTTTGACATAGACAAGTGGCAGCTATTTTTTGGTGGTGCTCTTCCCTTTGTAAAGAGATGAGTCAGTGTATGTGTTATGATTGCCGAGATCGATGGGTGCGGGGAAAGCCACTTTCCATACCATAGTGTGACTTCACCCATGGTCCATTTCTGGTGATAAGCTTTAAAAATGCAAGGGTTTGAGTCATATGAAGATGATTCAATGAGTCTAGAAACACACCCAAATAGCCATACATTTTTTTTGTAGATTTGGCTTTCGTAGTTGTCATCTTCATCACAAAGCTATGCATTACTACATCGTAAGTATATAAAAGTGACAGAAAATTTGACCTAGAGGCATCGTGAAGCATAGATACGTACCAGTCGTGGTGGAGGCTGAAGTGGTCGGGCTTCATTGACTTATCGACGTGAACAATGTATGAAAATCTTGCAATGTCCATTTTCTTCGATTCTTTGAAGCTGCTGATGCCAACAGTGGGAGCTCTACAACAACTAAAAGCATGAAGATGAAAAGGAGCACATAAGAAGACATGTTGCTCTTTTCCATCCACTCTGTGCTTCTAATGCACCCCAAGTCGCTCTCAATTTATACAAGACTCTATGTAGATGTGTGGATACTCTTTTAAGGTATAGTACTCTGTCATAAAAGATCGTGTGATTCCCACTTAAAAATGGTGGAATTGTAAAACTGAATGAATTGATAAGTGATTGGTCATGGTTTCTAAGCAAGGTGAAGGTCCTTGTGCAGCGTGCTCATACTTTCATTGTTTTGTCAAAATTCATTCTTGACATCATTTCTTTCCCAAGATGTGTTTAGGAAGCAAATTTTTAGAGCAAGAAGAATCAACATGATTTATCGTAATATGTGACCATTATCATGTTGAAAAGTGATGCTGAAGCATAGTTCACTCAGTTCTATTTTTAGACTATTAGTGTAAATTTAGTTTGCATGAACAGTTTTTTGTGGAGCTAAATTTAGATAGTTAGTTAATTATAATTAATATATTTTTTAGAAAAAATAAAGCCTTAGAAAGGCTAGAGTTAGTTTTATTTTCTATTACATGCAAATTATTATTTAGATAAATTTAAAATATTTTATTCAATAATTAGAAAAGCATGTTCACATGCAATTCTATTAATACATTATAATTGATCTTTATTTTCAAGAAGAAGAAGAAGAAGGAGAACGATTCCAATTTTTTGAAGAAGAAGTATTTTTTATTTTTTGCAACTCTTATCTCTTCTGTATTATGAATATTGCATATATTTGGCTATGATTTAATTTTATTTAAAAATTCTACATTTGGTATCAAAGTAGGTATTTTTCTTTTGGGTTAAAGATTTAGTAGTTGGAATTTTTCCAAAAAATTTATCATGTCAAATTCTAACTCCTTACTACCCATTCCAGAATTTGATGGAAATGAGTATGATTATTGGTGTATCAAATGATGAATTTTTTGATAGGAAAATATTTGTGGGAGATTATTGAATTAGGATATGCAGAGCTAGCTGATTGGAATGCCCTCACAGTAAATGATAAAATAGCTAAGAAGGAGGCTAAGAAGAAGAATGATCAAGCCTTATTTCATATTCAAATAGCTCTAGATAAGAGCCTATTTCCGTGAATTGCAGGAGCAAAGACAACAAAGGATGCTTGGAAGGCTCTAAAAGAATCTTACCAAGGTAGTGATCAAGTCAAAGTTGTCAAGTTACAGACATTAAAGAGAGAATTCGAGAATTTGAAGATGCAAGAAGGTGAAAGTGTGAGTACCTATTATGTCAGATTAAAAGATGTGGTCAATAAGATGGCTACAATTGGTGAAATTGTGAACAATGAGGTTGTGATCAAAAAGGTGTTGAGAACTCTCACACCAAGGTGGAACCATGTTGCCATAATCATAGAAGAAAGAAAGAATTTGTCTACCCTTCAATTTGATCATCTAGTTGGATCTTTGATGTCTCATGAAGAAAGATTGAGAGATTCATTTAGAGAAAGTGATGAGAAAGCTTTTTCCTCCAAATTACAAATCACAAAGAATGAAGATACCAATATTAGCATCAAAAGTAATCAAGGCCAAGGTAGAGGTCAAAATCAGAATTACTCAAGAGGAAATAGAGGCAGAGGTGGTTTCCGAGGAAGAGGTGGTTTCAGAGGAAGAGGTAGAGGACGATTTGATAAAAGAAATATCTAGTGTTATCATTGTAACAGGTATAGACACTTTATTTATGAGTGTAGATTAAAAGAAGGTAATAATGGTAAAAGTGTTTTTTATGCTCAAGAAGGTGATGAGAATCCTCCAGATAATTTATTTTTATCTTATGACAAAGCTGAAAATATTTCTAAATATGTTTGGTATTTAGATTCAGGATGTTCTAACCACATGTCAGGGAATGAAAAACCTTTTTCTATAATGGATGAAAGTTTTAAATCTAAGATCAAGCTTGGTGATGATAAATCATTGGAGGTTGCTGCAAAAGGAGCTATGGCGGTCCATACAAAAGAAGGTATGAAGAGTGTTAAAGACATTTATTACACTCCAAATTTAAAGCATAATTTGTTGAGTGTTGGACAATTATGTGAGAAGAATTATAAAGTTGTATTTGAAAATCAACAATGTATAATTTATGATAATAATCAAGGAAATAGGGTGGTAACAGTTGTGCCTATGACAAAGAATAAGATGTTTCCATTGAAGTTTGGTGAACATAACAAGAACCTTGTCAATATGGCATATGAGGATACAAGTTGGTTGTGGCATCTCAGGTATGGGCATTTAAATTTTCATAGTTTGAAGATTCCAACATCAAAAGCATTAGTTTCTGGTTTCCTAAGGTTGAAGAGCACAAGGAAGTTTGTGAAGGATGTGATAAAGGAAAACATGCAAGAGAGAAATTTCAAAAAGGCAATGCATGGAGGGCCCATTATCCACTCCAGTTAATTCATTCAGACATTTGTGGTCCTATGCAGATAGAGATTTTATGTAAGTCATCATATTTCATTACTTTTATTGATGATTACTCATGACAGTGTTGGGTTTATTTTTTGAAGATCAAAGGCGAAGCTCTTGAGACATTTAAGAGGTTTAGAGCCCTTGTAGAAAATGATAAAGGGTGCAAAATCAAATGCTTAAGGACTGATCATGGAGGAGAATTTTGTTCAAAATCCTTTCAAGGTTATTGTGATATGCATGGCATTAGAAGACAACTCACCACTACATACACACCTCAGCAAAATGGTGTAGTTGAAAGGAAGAATCGTATAATGGTGGAGATGGGATGAAGCATGCTACAAACAAAGGGATTAAGTAATTATTTTTGGGGAGATGTAGTTGCTACAATAGTATATATTCTCAATCGGAGTCCCACTAGTGCACTTGATAGGATGACTCTGTATGAAGCCTAGTATGAGAAAAAGCCAAATGTTAATTATTTCAAAGTTTTTGGTTGCTTAGCCTATGTTCATGTTCCTGATCAAAAGAGGCAAATGTTAGATCCCAAAAGTGAGTCATGTATTTTTTTGGATATAGTGAGGAAAGTAAGACTTACAGGTTATATAATCCTCTCACTAATAAGCTTATTGTGTCAAGAGATGTGATTTTCGATGAAGGGGGAGTTTATGGTCATCAAAAAGGCCATATAGAGAAGTCAAAATCTATTTTAAATGAAGTTATTATAGATGATATTGATCATGGGCAATGCACTAATATTTCTATTCCAAGTGCTAAAAATCCACCAAGTAACCCCTCATCTAGTTGTTCAATTCCAAGTGTAAGTCTAGATTCAAGTCCTAGTTCTACAAGAAAGGTAAGAAGATTGAGTGACATTTATCAAAAGAGTTCAAATCAAGCACATGAAGAAAATCCAAGAGGTGAGACACTGAATTTTGCTTTACTTACCAAGGCTGATTTTGAACCATCATGTTTTGAAGATGCATATACTAATGGGGTTTGGATGCAAGCAATGCAAGAAGAGATGGATTCTATTCACAAGAATGACACTTGGGAGCTTACAAAGCTTCCACATGACAAGAAGAAGATTGGCACCAAATGGGTCTACAAGACTAAGTGTAACAGTGATGGAAGTGTTGAACGGCATAAGGTGAGATTAGTTGCTAAAGGCTTTACACAAAAGTATGCCATTGATTATGAAGAGACATTTGCACCAATAGTAAGACAAGAGACCATTAGAATGCTGCTTTCATTAGCAGCTCAAAAGAATTGGAGCATCCATCATATGGATGTGAAAAGTTCCTTCTTGAATGGGTACTTAGAAGAAGAAGTATATGTGGAACAACCACAAGGTTTTGAAGTGCAAGGAAAATAAAATCATGTCTACAAGTTAAAGAAGGCTTTGTATGGCCTCAAACAAGCACCAAGAGCATGGTATGCTAGGATTGATGGATATTTTTAAGAGAATAGATTTCAAAGAAGTAAGAGTGAACCTACCCTTTACTACAAATAAGAAGGTAATGATATTATGATTGTAAGTTTGTATGTTGATGACTTGTTGTATATGGGTAGCAATTTTATGATGAAGGATGAATTCAAAGTTTTCATGATGAATGAATTTCAGATGAAATATTTAGGCCTTATGAAATATTTTTTAAGAATGGAGGTTTATAAAAGGGAGAATAATTTTTTTATTTGTCAAACAAGGTATGCTAAAGATATGTTGAATAAATTTGATGTGGTTGATTGTAAACCAATCTCCACTCCAGTTGCTCATGGAGTTGTGTTGTGTAGAGATGATGGTGCTGAAAGACTTGATGAGACAATGTATAGAAGTACTATTGGAAGCTTATTGTTTCTAACTCACACAAGCCCTGATATTGCTTATTCAGTTTCACTTATTTCAAGGTACATGACAGAGCTATCATAAATACATATGAAGGTAGCCAAAAGAATTTTGAGGTATGTGAAAGGCACTCTAGATTTTATTATTCATTACTACACTTCTAAAAGGTTCAATCTTGTTACTTTTAGTGATTCTGATTGGGGAGGTAGTTTGGATCACTGAAAGTCAACATCTGGGAATTGTTTTTCTTTTGGTTCTGGTTTGATTACTTGGATCTCAAAGAAGCAAAGTATAGTTGCCCTTTCTTCTATAGAAGCAGAGTATGTTGCAGTCACTTTAGCAGGGACACGAGCATTATGGGTTAGAAAAAATATTGAAGAAATTGGAGAGATTCAAGTTCAGCCCATAGTTATTTTTTGTGATAATATTAGTGCTATTGAATTGGCCAAGAATCCAGTCCATCAAAGCAGGACAAAATTTTTTAATTTAAAGCATCATTTTATCTGAGATTTAGTGCAGATGAAGGTAGTAGAATTGAAATACATCAACACTAAAGAATAATTGGCAGATATCTTCATGAAAGCAGTTGCAACAGATCAGTTTTTGACACTCAGAGATCAAATTGTGAGCCTGCTCAGCATCAAGGGGGAGTATGTTGAAAAGTGATGCTGAAGTGCAGTTCACTCAGTTCTATTTTTAGACTATTAGTGTAAATTTAGTTTTCATGAATAGTTTTTTGTGGAGCTAAATTTAGACAGTTAGTTAATTTTTAGTTAATATATTTTTTAGAAAAAATAAAGCCTTAGAAAGGCTAGAGTTAGTTTTAGTTGCTATTACATGTAAATTATTATTTAGATAAATTTAAAATATTTTATTCAATAATTAAAAAAGCATGTTCATATGCAATTCTATTAATACATTGTAATTGATCTTTATTTTCAAGAAGGAGAATGATTCCAATTTTTTGAAGAAGATGTATTTTTTATTTTTTCAACTCTTATCTCTTCTATATTATGAATATTGCATATATTTGGCTATGATTTAATTTTATTTAAAAATTCTACATATCAAAACAATCTTAATACTAGTGCATTTTTTCCATTATCAAAATAATCATAATCATAGGTTGATTGGATTGGGCTTCATGTCTAACTTATTTATTCATATTCAATATTATATTTCTTACTTACAAACATGGTTACATTCTATATATGGAAGAATATTGAAAGATCGATCTCACATCTACATTTTGAGAGGTATTATTTAAGGTCAACTTGAATCGATGAGTTTAAGGTGCATGCGCTAACTCTCGATGTGTGTTGGTCATCACCGGTGAATAGTTTGGTGAAAAGGCCCATGTTAACTTATTAGCATTAAACTTGAGCCCTCTGACAAACCATGATCACTGTCACCCTCAACAATTTCCATTTCATCACTGTGACAGTCAACATTTTATGCATGTCATAAGCCATGGTTTGAGACCGGTGAGAAAAAAAGTGTAGGGGATTTCAAAAGCACCATTAACCCACCGTGGTTAAGCACCTGCCCTATATCTCTTGCCCTAATTGTGGCCTGTATCACATTTTTACATTTTGAGCTAATTTGTTGCATTTTGGAGAGGAGCATTGCATTTCTAGCTCGTGTTGTTGCATTTCTAGGTCATTATCCTTTTTATAAATCCATTACATTTGATTTTACTATGTATTGTGTTTTAAAATGAACATTTAATGTGGGGTGTTCTCTTTCCTTTGTGATTAGTTTTTTTGTGGTCTCGAGTGTGAATTTTTCCACACCTTCCTACATTTCTTTGACTGTAAATAAACTAATTGTTGTTTCTAGAGCTTCTAATGTAGCTTAGAACCTATATTATGTTGTTGTACTCATATATAGAAGGGCTCTGTATCTAGTATAGCATACCTATTTGTGTTGAAGGATGCCATGTTCTACATCTGTTTAGATATGGCATATCCTCTGATCCTCCGAGCACTTCCATTCTCATTTTTAGATCTTTGTCAGGGTTTCCAAGATCGTTGTAAACATCATATTTGTATATTCAATCCAAATCCCTTATATGTCCTATTTTAGTTCATCTTAAATGTATTGGGTCTTGATTCATCAATACCTTGAGCCCAACTGGCATTGTATCAGGAAGATGTATCTGTTGTTACATTGTTGTTTACAACGTTTGTCAATTTCACACTTTTGCCTAAACTTTGTCCTCTTACTCTTTAATTCCTCAAATGTGTGGGTTAATCTCCCACTTTACAATAAATAAATTTGAAAATTGTTAAAAACAAACCATATCAGGTGCAATTTGTAAAGATGTCTTCTGATATATAATCTCTAAAATTCAGGATAAACCACTTCAAAATATTTAGTCAAATGCTTCATTTCTATGCATACAGGGTATCAAACTTCAAAATATTCTGTTAAATATGTACCATCTCTATAAATACATGGCAAAATCTATGGATATTTTTAAAAATATATTGTTATTATAAATTCAAGAAAATTCCTTAAATCTCTTATTAAATGTATGGTTTCTGTAAACACGGTAAAAACTATGAAATTTTTGTTAATCATATTTTTTTATTATGGATGATGTTAAGGCTACAACATACCATAAGCCTATTCTATGGATTTTAACTAAGCTATTAACTAGAATAGTTAAAACATTAAAATCAGGGCAATACCCTGTCAAATTTTTGGATTAGGGGTTATATTGTAATTATTGATGATAACCATATATTACAATTGCTAGACAAATTTGAGGAGATATTTCAAATAAATGGGATGAGGTCAAATTTGAGATTTTATTTTATTTTTTTATAAAATATATAATAGGGATAGATGTGTACAATAAACTTTGATTAAAGTTGGGTGCATACAATAAGATTAGACCTGATTGTATTGTGATCAGGAGTGGTTCTTTTTCAAAATGAAGCTCCCAATCTGTTTATGATTGGTGATTAGGATGGAGCTTCTATCCTGGTTCCCTTTAGGATGGTGATTAAAATTTCATGGACCTGCTTTAGTATGGATTTTGGATTTGATACACTCTTAAATTTTTATGGACCCGCTTTGCTATAAAACCTAGCTTTTATACACTTAAATTTTCATGGGCCCACTTTGCTATAAAACCTGGCTTTGATAAACTATTAAATTTTTATAGCCCTATTTTGCCATGGAAACAGGTTTTGATACACTGTTAAATTTTCATGGACGTCAAATTTTTGGATTAGGGGTTATATTTCAATTATTGACGAAAATCATATATTACGATTGTTATACTAATTTGAGGAGACATTTCAAATAAATGAGACAAGGTAAAATTTGAGATTTTATTTTATTTCATACAAAATATATAATAAGGATAGATGTGTAACATGAATACAAATGAGGCTTATGGTATTGATATCAATTCCATATATAAAACCCTCATCCCATTTATTTTAAATCAACTTAATTTTTTTGTAGGGAATTGGTATTGATATCAATCATGTGCCTCCTAATACATTTTCCATCAATGCATGATACATGTTAATATTCATAAATGCATAAGAGATGATACATAAAAATCTTATATAAATAAAATTTGATAAAACCATTAAAACTATTATAAAAAATGCATCACTACTTTTTTCATTATCTTCAAATATAAGATGGACTTATTAAAAATCCCAAATACACCATTCTTCCTTTTGGATTGATATTTTTTTTGGGGCAATCACTTATATGCTCTCATTAGTATTTCATGAAGTCAAATCACTTTCTTTCACACATCAGTGTATTTGTAAAATTTGTAATAAATAACCAAAGTCAAAGAAACATTATGTATATACATTTCCAATTTATTATGACATTTATGGAACGGTTTACTACCTATTTAGAGTAAATCATTGCTCTATATGAGATCTTATTCATTATGAAGGTCAAAGATGTGTAACTCTATTCATTAGAGATATAACCCAACATAGAGTTGGCCTCCTTAAAATTTGTCAACACAACTCTTTATTTCATTGTTCAGATTTAGATTCTTTTCTCCAATCTTAATTTTAGAGGCACAAACATACCCATTATTCTACTTAGCAATCATAAGTTATTAGGAGGAAGATCTTAAAAACTTAACTCTTGTGTTTTATGTTAAATATCCCCTTTTTCTATTGTAATGTCTTATTTGAAATGTAATTTTGAATGAACTCATTTAAACCTACATTATGGTTGCTAATATACAATATTATAAATTCATATTCTTAACATGTACCAACAATGATATGGTGATGATAAAATGAAGTCAACATTTATGATCATATGAATTTTATTAGTTAATTTATATAATTTATAAATGATATGATTTACAATTGATAACCCATCTCTCCTTTTATATTTATGTGTTATTGTAGACACCTGATTCTATTACAAGACCCTTTTACATTAGGTATGTTTCATGTTTTATCACATATGGTCTATGTGTATACATTTAGATATTTTTTGTATACTTACCTTTTTTGGGGCCTTATGTCATCATCCCCTAACTTAGGTCTTCCTCATAACTTGAATTTTTGTGAACACTATTTTCATATAATAATATATCCATCAAATGAAAAGTGTATGAAAACCTACATATCGACTATTAATTTTCCTTTGTACAACTTTCAATGCTCTAAAAATATCTAAAATAATATTTTAGTGTCTTTTCTTTGGTTAGACCATATGACTGTCCCCTTAATTTATGGGTCTTTTGTGCCTTGATTTTCACCTTTTACTATCTTTTAAATTCAACCCATGTGTATTTATGCCCTTGAGGAGTGTGTGTGCACATGCACATGCACACACACACAATCCTTGGTCATTTAATCATTTATATTCTCATCCAACCCTATTATAAGCAGAGACTTTCATTCTTTTTTTATCAATTATTATCAAGAGGTCTTGACATTTAATTAAAGGATTTATACATTGATTAAATTTTTTCCTTGTATATCTAGTGCCAAGTGATTGTATCAAATTAAGGTTATGTTAAGAGCATGTGGTTTCATTGAATTATCTAGGATATGAGGTGAAGCCATTTATCTCATGGTTGAGATTCCACTCACATGGATGTTATGGCTCCATCTCAATATGCAGGCCCATAAAATACTATTAAAGTACTAGTGTTGAATTTTAATCTGATATTTGTCATATTGGCTTCTTATATTTGTATGACACCACTTTAGAGTATGATGTTTATGTCAGAGGTGTTTCTACATTGAATAAGATCCTCTTGCCTATGCATTATATATGGAAGTCTCACTCCACCTTTTTAAAAATAATTGATACATATTTCAAAACTACATTCTTACAAGTACATTTCTAAGTTAATTTTTTAGAATGAAAATGATTGAATATTTTGAAAATTTATATTTTAGGTTGACTGGGCGATTGATATTCACTCTATTGAAGAATTTTTTACATAAGATGCAATAGATCCTATATATAATTTATTTTCTATGGTTTGTGTGCTTGTTTGCAATATGTCATTATTTTTATAACCTCTCTCTAGTTGGCATTCCAATCACTTATGGAATTCCCTAATCCAACTCAGAGATGTAACAAGAAGAGACTTAGATCAAGGTACAGTCGAATTGAATGAAATTTTCAGTCAGCCACCACCTTCTTGGGCTACTCATGCAAACCATGTTGCTAGGATTTGGTGGAATACTAATAATTATTTTACTTTAAAGCCATTAAAAGGCAATTGATCACATTGGCAAATGGAAATGCTATATATAATTTTTAAATCTAATCTCTTATCAGAATTAATTATTCTATAGCATGGAATATCTTTGAATCTCATGATGAAAAGTTGGTTTGGCATATAATTTGATAGAACTAGTTATGTAACATACTTACAAGAGAGATTCTTTTGTATATATCACCTTGTGATTAGATTTTAACTTTCAACATGGGATGGTCTTCATGATAATTGTGTACAATTATGGAATTCTCTAGAACATACAAAGAAGCAATGTGGCAAAGAAATCATTTTACAACACCATCATAAGAATCTGAAGATGATATAAATGTTCGTGATCATGATGGGAACTACTCAGATTAGTTATAAAGAAATGATATTGGATAGTGGTATAATTTTGTACATGTAATGAAGAAGAATTATTTTTATCATGAAATATTTTTGTATAATTGTGTACATGTAATGAAGAAGAAGCTTTCATTTAGTTTCATAATTGTGTTCTATCATCTCATGGGCCTCCCTAAATTTAAGGGCCTAAAATTGTGGTCTGGTAGGTGGGAATTATGGTAGTGGTGGTTTATAAGGAAATCATTTAAATAAAATTGGTGGCCTATTTTGCTACACTAAGGATCTAATAATTCAATTTGGTTTATGCCCTGACCTTACTGTGGGTGATAAGGCAACCTACCATTACAATTGAATTTGATAAATTGCATCCCATATGGGCTCATACAATTTGTAATGCACACATGTCATACACATTTTCCTTATGTCACCTACTAGCATTTGTTTTCATGCGTTGTCCATAAATACTAGTATGTCCATGGCTCTAATTTAATACATAGAATGATTAGTTGATGGACAATGGGAATATCATGTGGGATTCTTATTAATTTCACTTTTTTTTATCCTCTCCTGATTCTATGGGCTTCATAGCAAATTCCCTATTTTTAAAACCCTATCTTCATTTTATGAGATTCCTAGCAATTTCTCTATTTTTAACCCTTCCTTGAAGCTATGGGATTCATATAAAAATCACATTCCTGCGCTCGACCCACCTGCTTACAGTTAGTGCATGCCACTTAAGATTGTCTATAAACATAACTACCTCATGTATACACTATTTTAACCATTTCTACATTTTGATGCATTTATTTTGATATGTTTTATGAAGGGTTTTATATTGATTTCAATGAGGTTTTGTACATTCTTATAACCTTTTTGTTCATAGTTTTTGTCAAATTTTTATTAAGTGGTTTGAATTTTCATATTTTAATTTCTATGTGCAGTTCATGACTTTTATTTGCGATATGTTCGATCGAAACATGTGTTTATTGGTTACGTTAGAGTGGAAAGGAAGACATATTTATATCAAAAGCATGTTATTTTATCTTCAAAATGAAATCATATGGAAATATGGCAATTTTATATTTGATGAAGTGTCTTTACATCATGCCTCTACATTGCTTTAACAGACGAGATAGGTTTATGTTTGTATTTGTGTGATCAAATAGGTGTGTGTGTGGACATTGATTCTTAATACTTTTATCATGAAATTATAGGGGATAGGGACGTGCCTTGAGGTCTGATCATTGAGCTACATGACAACACAAATTTCATGTATGGGTTGTTTCTAGATATTCACATTTATTGCATAAACAAACATTTTGACAAGCATCATCAAGGTAGGAACAAAATTAAATAAAAAAAATCACTATGGATGCATTTGTAATACTTGATTTAGAAGACATTCCCATAGACAATTTTTTTGATACTTTGACTGATTTTCCATTGGTCAACATATTTGTCGATGCTGACATGCATCAATTCCTGTTTACTCGTTATGCAATGTTCAATTTTGTAGTTGCCATACTATTCTCCATTCTCTCCCCTGACTTGATGTAATGTTATAAGCAAGTCATGAATTTTTTTTTGTATATTTATTTCACTTCTCTTGATAATTTAAACATATCTTTATATAGACTTTATTTTAACTCTTTCTATGGTGTCATGAACTTCCTAATGTTTTTAAATAAGACACAATCTAAAATAGATTTATATATTGAATGGACTAATACAAGTTAAATGTAATAGTGCATGAAAAATAATTTATTTGAATGAGAGGTATAATAAATGTAGCCAAAAAGGGCGTTCTCTTCTTTGTTGATGCATATGAGTCTGACTGCCCATTTCAATGACGTGTATGTGTTTTAATGTTGTTTGGACCAAATTATGCTTATATTGTATGCATTATTCAATTTTTTTCCTTTTTACATTACATTATATGACAAATAGGATTCAATAAAAAAAAAAGTCCTCTGAAATACATGGAAACTTGTCTTTACTCAATACAAAAAGTCCATTTATAATTCATTCAATGAAATATTTTCCTTGTAGGCTATAATAGATGTTAAAAATATGGGAATAAATAATGCACCTTGAACTGTAGAAGCCAGGTGATGGTATATTTGATTGCATTTGTATCAAGTGGGCCAATTTTCCTAACGTCAATGAGGAAGACTTATGGATTGCTTGGGTTGAGCAAGACAAGGTTGATGACTTCATCAAAGGAGAATTGATAAGGGAATTTTCCCTACAAATTTTTATATTTCACATCGCAAGAGAAATTTAGATTTTACTGGAAAGGATATCAAGATCACCGCCACCTATGAATATGTCATGTGAGTCACCTCACACTATAGATTGCAAGCTGATGTTTGTTTAGATGATATTATGTTTCATTCATTTACATTTTTTCATCTTGCATGACTATTTTTTTATTCACCACAATCATGGAGGTACTGGTGTTCATATGGCCCCAATGACTTTTTGGAAATTGATGTCATGCCAAAAGATAAGTCTTTAATGCCCCAATCTAGAAAGGGTAGCCGTTTGGGTCGAAGGAATATAAGGTGCAGTTGTCATTGTCATTTTAGCACATGATGCATGCTTAGTAGACCCAATCATGTGATTCTCATATACAATTAAGTAGAATACATGGACAATGAGCACAACTATTACAATGACCAACAATATGAACAATTCAAAATGGGTTCATAGGCTATTATTGTTGGGAATTTTTGGTGATGCTATCCACATTAACACTGGGAGATGGTGCATGCAAAAATTATATTATTTAGTGGTGAAATAGAGTGGGATGATTTTTTACGCAAGGATGACATATACCATAGAGATCGTTTGATTAAGGAAATAAAATACGTGTACATTACCGGTGATGCAACAAGTTTTCAAGAGTGGGAACTAGTGAATCTCTACAAGTTATTTTTATATTAGAGATACAATGGGGGAGATCTTGATGGGGATGGGGAAATCCACTTCATCTTGGGCATCCAACTCCCATAAAAACCAGAATGGTTGTTGAGATTTGGGAAGCATAGCTTATTAGTGATGCATGCAATGTTTGAGATGAATGTAATGAAGGTATTATGGAAATGTTCATAAGAGTAGTTGATAATATTAGTTGTTTTGATGTTTGTAATAATAGTATTTATTCCAATGTTTTTATTTTTTCTTGTACAGTTCCAATTATACACACTATTAGCATTTGATTCCAAACATGAAGGTGTGCCCATTTCATGAGTCATTATGTATCTATCATGTACTATCGACATAAGATAATGGATTTAAATTATTCTTCAAAGATTGAATTTGAAAGACATTGAATGGATAATCAGTGCCTTCATGGTCAACGATGCTAGTGTAGAGATAAAAACTATTAAGTGCATCATTGTTATTCTTACATGCATCATGGACTTCATATTTATATGTTAATAGACACCATCCCCACCTTATTCCATTAGATTATATAAAAATATTATGTTATTTATGGAGACATTCGACTGTGAGGTATATTTATGTATTTGGCATGTTCGTCTCACATGGTTAAAGAATTCGATAGCAAAGGTGAAAGATGATGATGCAAGATATATGATGTTTTAGGACTTGGGGTTCATAATGCATAGTTGTGCCGATGAGAACATGGATACAAGGGAGCCCAATTTTTTTTTAAAAATATATCACTCCTCTCAACTCGCTTTTGTCAAATACTGGGAACAACACTAGGCATATAGGGTTGGAATGTGGTCACGATGTTATTGAACACTTTTGCATGCTGGGAAAGACACCAATGCATCCATATAATCTTACCATTCCCATTTAAAATGTCATTTTTGAAGCATATTATGGATTTTTGTACATCACAGGGTGGATTGGTTGGTTTACCAACCAACAATATCAATTTACATACATTATTGTTGGTTATAACTATGCAAGGACATCAAATTCCACAGGCACTTTAAAGTAAAAGACATGAAAATATTTCATGGGTATGGGCTTTGAACATCCCAAATTCTCATTTTACCTTTGACAATAGTGACCCTCGTACGATATGGATATAAAATGCAAAAGAGGAGACATTTCATTATCACATCTTCAATGTAACACCTTCTATGTCGATGCGTAATTACTCATTTTCAATTCAAGGATATACTTGCAAGCATGTGCTCAAGGTGGACATGATTAGAAAGATGAAAACTCAAGGAGTTATATAGGATACAACCACAATTCATGGTATTAGTGAGAACATCAATAACATTGATGTTGAGTACCATGTAAGTTTTGTTTCCCCCCCCATACTATATGCATTGACAACTTCAAGGTGACTATAGTTTGTGTAATATATTTTCATTTCCCATGTCAAAGACATTGGATTTTGAATTAAAAATGAGTGATAAGGCATGGGTGTTATATGTTTGCACACCAAAATTCATGGTGTATCAGATATGGATATGCAAGGATCAAGCCATACACTAGAAGGTGTTGCAGTAAATCTAGCAGACGATAATGAAGACCAGCTGAGGGGGCTGATATTGTAAGTCTAGTAACTAGTTATAGTCATTTGTTTTTCATATTTTTTGGCATTTCTAACTGGATAATTTTCACTTTATGAATAGATCCCATAAACTTCTATAGTTGATGATATTGAGGCTCTGATATGAAAAGCACAAGAGATATTTGATAGATGTTGTGCAGCGGATAGAAGCATAGAAACTATGGCATTCTTCAAGAATTCTATGGCATAGGTTTACAACAAGGTATAGAGCAGGATGATATCAAATGCATAATACCTAATGCGTCATCCATTCCAAAAAGTACAGAATGGGCATGGAACTTCCACCTATAGATAGAGATACTTCATAGAAAATATGAATAGACATAGATATCATAGAATGAACCAAGAGACCACACTTTTTCCAACCCCAAATCGTAAAAATCCAATATGAAAAGTCTATGATGATGAGCTTAATAATAAATGAAGCAAGATATGGTTGGACATAATAGAGATAATGCATCCTAATTGTAACCCTTTGTATATTTTAGTGACATCACAACAATAATAGATGCATGTAACAATAATAAATGCATGTAACAAAAAATAAATACTTTTTTTTAAGGTGAATAATTCTCTTAGACTGCCCACACGTGGTAACATATTGCATAAATGCACTATGGAAAAATTTATTGGATATGGATATTATAAAATTTGAATTAAATCATACAAAGATTTAAGAAAAAAGTGAAAAATATATAAACAAAGAAATAAACCACTCATTGATTATAAAAGAGGTGAATCACCTTTCCTCTTAACACACACTACTCTTCATTAATTTTTATATATATATACTTTTGGCATTATGTTCATTATTTTGAAGGGATTTGGAAGGTTCTGTAAATAATCCTTTGCCATAAAAATTATCTTTTATTATGGATATTTCCACTAGGATAACTACTCAAGATGACAAAATACCCTATTTACCTTGTCTTGGATCTTTTTAGGTGTTCCATCCTAACTCAACATTCTATTTTATACCCAAATTTTACTAAGATTACACAAGTCTATCCTTTTTTTGGATACACCTCCTTATTTGGGACACTCCACAGCTCACTTTGGAAAACTAAGTTCATATGCTAGCACTCTTTATCCTTTTTGAACTTTGTGCTCAATCTCAAAACCTAACAACCCATGATAATGTGCTTTATAATTCAAACATTCCATAGTTAGGTCTTAAATTAGGTCTTCAACCCTATAACCCTGAGTTTCCCTTATCTTGGTCTCCACACATGCCAAAACTCTCAAGAACTATGTGATTCACCTATGGAATGGTAGTTCCAAGCTTCTTGCAAAATTTGAGGTTTCAAATCCTTTGAAATACAAAATAAAATAAAACAAAACAAAACTTAACAAGTCCTTTACTCTATTTGGAAATCTTTGGTAAAGGTTTAAGATCTCAACTTGTTCCCCAAACAACTATAGTCCTGTAATTAGTTAGATAAACCAAGTATTGAGCAAGCAAAATTTGGTGAAGAATATATTGGGAGCATCCTCATGAGTAATTATTGTTTATTGAGATTAATGGAGTTTTTATAATCCTTTTTCAATAATCTATAGGGTTTAGAAATGTTGAGACCAAAACAAGACATCAAAGAAACACTTGCAGACCTGTACATTACCATTATGTACATAGAGTATAGGAAAATATGTTACAAAGATGCCGGTAAGTATATTTATTGACTTGATGAGATTGAGGAGGAGTTCATTTTGAACCTAGAACTAGGTGGCAGAACCCTATATGTAAGACTGGGTGTTCATTTTGAACCTAGAACATGGTAACAGATTGAATGGAAGGATTTTGTGCATAAATATTGATGGGAGAAGGTGAATATAGTTGTTATTGACCTTTATGAAGCATGTTGATAATTTAGAAAATATGTATGGTTTGAACCATTAAAATAGGCTCCACATACCTTAAAACTATGACTGTGTGCATTTAGTGAGACAAAACACCTATGATCTAGTGAGTACTATGTGTAAACAACGATGTGGTATACCTAGAAAGGCCTAATAGGCCTTAATAGAGAGGAAAAAGTGTCTTAAACAATGATCTAGTGAGTGAGTCAAAGCTTGAAACTTGGTCAAGAGTAAGAGGACCATAAAGGGTATCTTAAAATGAAATTAGCTTGGTGTTTTGAATTCATACCACACTGTAATTGAACCTTGAACACTAATAGTTTACTAATTTGTCTTGATGCTCCTGCATCAGAAATGATAGGGAATAATTTAAGAGGGGTATTGCTAATAAAAAGGAAGGTCCAAAGAGACCATAAGGAGAATAAAAATAATAGTAAGAACTACAAGACAAATATAGCATTGATGAACATAAGAAGGACCATACAAAACCAAGTGTAAAGAGAGAGCAATAGTTAGAGGAGTTTAGTGAAGTGTTGATCATCCTTTGCATCACTTTCCTTATTGATTGTACTTATAGCCTTCTCCAAACCAATGTATTCATCTTATCTATATTCATTGATTCAACATTTCATTACAACACAATCCATCAATGGACTTGGTCACCTTTCTTGAGGGTTCTTGAACATTTTCTCATTCTCACATTTCCTCCCTCTACTTGGAGACCTCTTCCTATCTCTTTTCTCTCTCCTCTACCCAACATACCAGAAGTTAATGTTTGATCAAATTAGGACATAAATATTTATTGGAATTTAAAATTTAACACAATGATTGACATTATTCTAGCCAACCTTACTAAGACAGCTTATACAAAAATAAAAGTATCATTAATCCTTGGTTAAAGCAAGTATAGTAGTCAAATAATTTTAAGTTCTAAGTCAAATCAAGTGAAACAATAAAATGGAGTTAGCATTCAACTTACCTATTAAAAAAGTGTTAACAATTAAATTTGTGCCTTGTAGTAGTCAACAATCAATAAAAGCAGTTTTGATCAAGCAATAGTGGCCTAATAACGAAAGATTAGGGAAAACAACATTGGGATTTAACACTTTCCATGTCAATAAAAATTGGATGTTTGGGTTAAAAATAGGAATGTCCCTCACACACATTGACACTCAACTTTGATAGCTTGTTCTCTTCTATTTACTTATTAGTTACATGTATGTAGGTAGTTACAAACTAGTTGATGCATGAAATTGCATTTCATTTACATTCTCTTATGCATTTGACTACCACATTCTATTATGAATTTGAAACTACATTAGTTTTTACCAAACTCATCAAAACATCTTACTATGTTGATTAACTAAATGCAAAATGATTAACTACAATTTGTGAATTATTTTTGTAAATTATCACTAATTAATTTTTGTAATTGTGTGGCATTAATACTACATGGGGAGTGTTGTAGAAACATGGGATGAATTTCATAAATTCATATGGAAAAAATTAAATGTACTGGAGGAGCTCAATGTATAATGGTAATCATTGCATGAAATCTCATGTGTGGTAGCTGGTTCCATCATTTGGAGGAGGTTTGGAACACAAAAATTTTTATGTAGCCTAATGGATTGTAATGGGTGAATGTTCTCCTACATTACAACATGCCATATCCTACCTACCATGTTCTGATGGTGAGCTATGAGTACATAACATTCATAGATATGCCTGATCATGATTTGTACATACAATTGTCATATGAATGACCACATATCAATGCCATGTTTCCTAATATGTGGGGTACTTCTTGTTCCATTACATCATATCTGAGGCCCTCCTTGGAGAAATTTTTGCCAGTGAAGGTGTATAATGATTTGGATGTCTATGTGCATCTAGGTTAAGTACAAAATATATTCATTAGTGCCAAACCACCATTCAGAGTGCATTTCAAATTATATAGTGTTTAGAATAACCTCTTTTAGGCCTCTAGTCTTTGTTTTTCACAACCATATGCAACATTGTGGAAGAGATACACAATCTCCCAAAACACAAATTTTCCTCTCATCCAACTAGGCCAAAGGATTTCAAGAACATAGTGACAATTTTTTTACATGCATGTTGTAGAGGATGAAACTGATGGTGACTACAATCCATTAGATGAAAGTCATCGTTTTGAAAGTGAATAGAATAGTTTTATAAAAATATGTTTCAATATTGATAAATAGTTTAATCTATTGCTAAAGAAATTACATAGTTGTGTATTACATATTTATTTTTGTTCTTAATGTTGATGTTAGTTGTTGTTCTTGATGTTGATTGATTCAAAAAATAAGCTACTTATCTCACACTTTGACTTGTTCTTGATTGCATTTATTTGTAAAATTTCACTAACTCATTTCTCACTTTGTGGTTTATGGTTATTCAACATATATTTAGGTTCAATGTATCTAAACATGCTCTTGGAGGTATCTTAAGAATCCTCAATTCACTTATTAACTCTTCCTAGATTTAACCCTCTACTTACACAAATTTGTCTATTCTACTCATACAGGCTTGTAGCCCTCTTTTTGGTGAATTTCCTTCTATGTGGCTATGTAAAGATTCAATTTAGAAATCCAATTACTGATCTAGATACCCTTTTTAATTCATTACAATACGCCTCTTCAATCATTTTTTTTACACACTTAAGCCTCCATTCAAATTTTCTAACAAGATATTTGCCTCACTGTACATTCAGACTCTGTCAATAGGGTTTCCAGGCTTTGTCTCAAGGTTTTATATTCATAAAAATGTTTAAAAACATTGTCAAATATTTCAAATCCTTTGAATAAAATCCTTATAACTTTCTAAATGTTTAATTGCATTTCTTAATGTCAATTTCCACTACACTATCCACACTATTGCCTCTTGTGTGTACACAGTCTCCATTTACTAAATCTAAAAATAAGTTCTTGTGAGTTTCTATTCATGTTTTTATGAATATCATTGGTTTTTTAAGCCTATGAAGGCTCTCCAAGATCGGTTCCAATATGAAACAACTTTTCCAAACACTTGATCTTCACTAGAACACTCCTATAATCCTCTTGATAACTTCATGGATTCTTCTATTTGCATAATGACCAAGTACAGGATTGTAAGTGTCCTCTTCAAGTTTCAGATTGCTAAAGGGATTTACCAACTCTGTCTGAAGGTGATAGGTCTAAAGACACTTTGTGAAATATTTCAGAATTATTCCCAACTCTTTTGATATCATAGTTAACCTCTTTTACTACAATTTGTATACTCACAACCTAGGTATTTTCTTTCTAAAAGGATTGTGACATCCTCAAACTAGTTAACATAAAAGTAACAACATGAATGGTCTCACATACATTGAATAACATAAAAAAGGACTTTCTGTTTCAAACTAAATTTCAAAAAATAATACATTGTGAATCTTTTCCCCTTGAGCAAAAATATGCAGTAAATCTTCATTTCTATGCACAAAAAATAGGGTTACAGCCCTGTTGTTAAAACTTGAAGTCACTATTCATATTATTTTGTGTCTTGATGTCTTATTTTTTTTAGTACACATGAAAAAATGATCACAAAACTAAAATTTAACTATTTTTTAAACAAATGTAACTACCTAAACTACCTATCAACAATCATTTGCAAGACATTTAGCACCTTGGCACAAGTTTCAAGGTTGATTTTTCATACAAGTGACATACGCATATGTGTAAATGTGTTTATGATGTAATATTTATGATTTATAAATCATTTGATGTTGTTTTATGTTATTTGATGTTGATGTTAGTTGATATTTATGTGTGATGTTAGGTGATGTAATGAATAAAGAAGGAATTTAGCCATGTAAGTTGATGTTCTTGACCTGTATTGAGTTGTTTTGAATCATGTATATTTCCATTGAACCTCGAGGCCATGTATTTTTTTATATTTATGTTGAGTTGCAGGTAAGGGATGTAAATTATAGTCGTAAAAGGAAGATATTGGAATGCTTGGTTAGATCAGAGTTGGAGTTTAATGTGGAAAACATCATTGTATAGGTTGATAAAGTACAAACCTTCAAAGAGTTGTGATAATATAAGTAACAAGGTGAGATTGAGAGTAAAATGGACCATTGAATCCTTAAGGCCTTATAGACTATTGTCTCCATCATAGAATGAGGTAATCCTTAAGATTTAAGACAACAATCAACTATGTGATGAGATGATGATTGAGAGATGTATGTGTGGTTCCTTTAGAGGGTAATTTTTTTTATTTGAATACAAGATAGGTAGTGAGCTTCTATTCATAGTTCACAAAAGGATCAACTCTGTTACACAGTCCATAACCCATGTTTTGGTTGATATTAGAATGGATATACATTGGGAGAGAGGTAAGATCATTATGATGGCAATTTATTGATGTAAATAACAAGGAGAGAATATATTAATGATAATTATTGAAATAAAGAGACCCCAAAATGGAAGTTGACAATATATAGGCCTTAATTATATACTTGCATTATTGTTTCATGACTACAAGGACTGATCTTTGAGAGAATCCATATGATCAACAAGTTCTTGGATTCTAAAACATGTTGGTAAGTTTAATGTGGAGGTTTGAATTGTTTTATAATCTCTCTTTGTTTGAAACATTACTTTTATTTGTCCAATAGGGACACAATCCTATAGGAGACCCTTATAATCTACACAGTCAAAGGGAAATTGAGTTAGAACGTGTGAACATAGCATTGGATTTTGGTTTTGAAAGATTAGAAGAGTGGAATTAGGATAATACAGAGCCTAAAACCCATTTATAGTGCTATGAAAGTCTTTGAAACATTTTCAAGATAATTTTGTTGATCCTAGATCTGTATATAGCAAGGAAACCATAAACTATGGTTTAGTCAATTTGGACAGTTTCCACAGTTAGAAAAATGTGAAACTTGGTGATTTGAAATGAAATAATATGTGTACGAGTATTTCACAATTTTTGGTTCTATACAGACTCATTCCATATGTATTTGGTTAACTGAGTTGTAAATAGGTAGAATTAGGCTTGTAAGGGCTAATTATGTAGAGAAAAGGGCTAAGAAAATAGTGAGAAGGAGTAAACAAAATCTTTAAACTTAATAATAAGTTGTATACATATGGAGGGAGATCATATTAAACCCTAAACCTCAAATAAATAATGTATAATATATAAACAAAGGAGGAAAATCCAAAACAAGGCTACTAGCCTAGAGAAAACATGAAGAGTGAACTATGTGGAAAGAAGTAATTAATGGTGAGTTGACTGTTGAGATGGGTTCATTCAGGTGTGATTAGATCACATATAACTATCTATGACTAAGGATTGAGCTATGGGAACCTAAATAAGGATTGCTCCTTTAGACCTAAGAGCTAATGAGAGAATTGCATGAAAAGTGAGATCAGTGTTATGAACTGACCACATGATAGATGTATAATGAATCAAAGAAGTGTATATAAAATATGCAAGGGATAAGTATTTGTAAAATAATGCTACTAATCCTAGGAACCTAGAGAAATGATGGAAGGATATGAAACCTTGAAGGAAACATTGAATGTGAATTTTTGCAAGAGTAAACCATAAAGTGAGTGTAACCATTTGGATTTATAACCACATATTGATGTTTATGAATACTTCTCCCCTTACCTATGCATCATATCTACTTCTCTAGAGTCATAAACACCCCCTTTTACATTTGAATAATTTTCATTGCTTCTATTTAGTTTTTCTTGAACTGAAATAGCTAGTAAGAGTTATATGTGTAGGATCATAAGGCCCAAGAATTTTATCTTTGAATTGAGAGGCACAAAGACCTATTCAAGATAGACTTGGGTCTTTGAATATTAATCTAATTTTCAAAGAAGATAATGGATACAACAAGCAATATATAGAAGTACCAAATAATTTAACTATACATATGTAGTTTATTTCACTATAGCTTAAGAAAATCCTAAAATGTTACCTTTTATTTTAACAAAGAACTCAATTACTTCAAAAACTATTCAAAATAGCCAATGTTTTGTAAAACCAGATAATTAGGTCTCATGAGAACCAAGCCTACATGCATTTAGAACATGCACACCATCTTTATGCATTCAGGACATACATACCATATTTTATGAACATTCATAAATAATCTAGCCTATATGTTACATGATCAAGCAAGTTTACAATTAATATAAAAATGTCATGGCTCTAAAAAGGCCTATAAACTATGTAATTACAACTCATTTTTACTCAATTTATATTTAAAAATAAAAAATAAGCCACGTGATTAGAAGAAGATACAAAAATAGGTTAGTGAGCCACTAAAGGAACTTAAAAAGCCATGATGACATAGTAGATTTTCATAATAAGACAATTTGTTTTTTTTTTTTGGTTAAACAAATTATAAACATAGTCATTCATTCGTTCATAAACAAATTAAATATAAAAGATGAAGTAATAAACTGGTGGTAAATAAACATCTATTTTTTAGATTAAAATGTGAATAAGCATGTGTTTCAATTGATTTCCATCCAAAGTTATAAGCATACATCATGTAATACCAGACACATGAGTCGTTGCACACTACTAATTATAATTATTCATGTATGGAATACCATGTCTATTAGGAGACATCCCATTGGCTTGTGAAAATAAGATATCAAACTCCACCTTCAAAATCTATAGTTTATTCTCATATATGGCAACTATTCCTTTGTGCTTCATTACATGGCATGGACAGTTTTTGTCCTTGCATCACATAGTGATTTTATGTAGGCATGGGTAGCTTATAGATTGAAAAACTTTATTTCAACATCCATCTTCTCATCCATCAGTGTGAGAAGTGCACGATGCAACTTCTTGACCTCTTTGGTCTTCTCAGCCAGCATAGTTTCCAGCTTGATAACCTTTGCCATTGCACCATCAAGAAGCTTAGTAAGAAATTGATTTTCCCTTTCGAGTGATTGGTTTTTTATAGTTGCTAGTGACAGTTGCAAACCAATATGTTCTTATATAGCCATTTCATTTTGGGATCTCATCTTTGTGAGAAGTTCTTCCATGTCCTCAGGCAATTGGGTAGCCACATTTTCTTCTAGATTTGGGACTTCATATGTAAAAAATATGATACACATGAAATTTAATGATAGCATTCAATATTTTTAGCATTTAAAAGCTAAAAAAAGATAGACATAAACGAGGGTCTATAAGAATATACAAAAGCTAAGAACATCCAATTTTTAATAATTACAAATAGTTTCCTTACACACAAAGAGTTTTCTAACTTAAATGAAATTAATGAAATCATTATATTAGATAATGAAATAATTATATTAGAATATGAAATATTTACCTATGGCATGGTCATTATGATGTATTGGAGTGTTACCCCATTCTTTCTCTCCCCTCCTCCCCTACCTTGAACCACATGCCATAGACATCGACAGTTATTATTTCTATTGCCTTAACAAAAAAACACATGATATGAGACAAAGGAATGATAGAAAGACAATCCATGCATACAAATCTTATATTTCACTCCTTCCTACCATAGTTACTTTTATATAGACATAAATACATGCAAACATGTGAACTTGGTCACCAACATGTGAAAGAATGAAAGGTGAATAAGGTATACATGTGAAGATGATAGATCGCTAGTCGAAAACATCACATACCATACACATAAAAAATATACGATGAGTACATGGGAAAAACATTGCATCATTGAATCATGCATGATTGTGCAATAGATCGGTAAATGTAAATTAACCACCAAACCATTGCTTAAATCATACATAAACAAAAAACTACGTATCTAGCACAAACTAGAAATAAAATACTTGTATTCAAATATCCTTTCCAAATAATATGTTTGACCACACATCAAACATGTCATACATATTATGCCAAAATGTATGTATATAAATAATAGTGTCCAAGGCAGCAGCTACAAGGAAATATCAATGTTCATGATGTATCCATTAGGCCTCTATAAATAGACAAAAAAGTGGAAGTAGTCAACCACATGAATACACATATATGCATGTCTCCCTAGACACCTACATTCAAAAATGTGCAGTTTAGAAATCTTGACAAAATGAAAGAATAAGACACCAACATGAAGAATAAAGTTGTCAGTTTCGATAAACAAGAACTATCATACCTTCTAAACATGGTCCATCCATGCCTATGACTATGTCAACTCATCTCCACCAAAAGCCTATATGCAATAATGATATATAGCACTATCAAAATATGTAATGGCAAGGTTGAAAGAAGGTACAGGGAATAAAGGAGAGTGTATATAATACATAGTCATCATAAGAAGTATAATATCAATTTATGAGGTAACCTCTCATGCAAACTTTCATTTGTTACACCCTCCCCAACAAACATATCTACCATTCTACAAATACATTTCTCTAAAAGGAATGCGATCCTCATCACTATAATGAGCTTGAGGGTCATCCATCTATAATAGAAATGATGATTATTACATAATTATAAATATTAGTATTGAGTAAGTTGAATTAAACTTAACATAAACTTCATGAAAACCAAAATAGAATGCATTTAACCTGAGGTCCATTATTGCATACACCTTACTGTTACTTCACCCCTTCTCTTTATTGTTCCATTTGTCGACAATATTATCTTAATTGAATGCATGCATCCCTTCTCCATGCCAAGTTTTCACTTGAATCATATGCACTCATCCTATCATCAATAGACTTCAAGGCTATCTCATTGAGATAACATAACTCGGACACATCCTCCCTAGCCAGCTATGATCTTTCTATCCTATCTCTCTTGCTGATGCTTTGATTTTTCAAGAGTTATTCTATCGGCCTCTTTTTTGTTTGCTTTTTATTAATTTATCTTCCCTTAGGCCTACATTTACCACTTTTGACATGCCTAGGGGGCCTCCTTGGAATGGGTTTTCGACCATAAATATTATGATGGTGAGTGTTAAGTTTATCTCGTGACCAAAATAGATGACTACCATCAGCTCTAAATGAGTTACATGGACTCAATAAGTAAAGGTACACATTCTACCTTGTAATACTCTAATCCTTGATTTTGTACTCACCTGCATACTATCAATCAACAAGGAAGAGATGTGAGGTTAAAAGCGTAAAGCAATAAATAAAATATAATGTCATCAAACACAATAAAATGTTAAAATCATAAAATAATAAACATAACATAACATCATCAAAGACAACCAAATGTTCTTACAACATTCAGTTCCTCCATTTCAGATTATGAAGCATCTAGAAGCCAATCACCATCATTAAAATCTTCGTCATCATTGTCATTGAGGTCATATGACTCCACCTCCTCCTACCACATAGGTGGAAATATATATGTGATTCTAACTCCAAACATATATGGAACAACAAACATGGGCTATGATCATGTTAAATTAAAGAGAGAATAGAAAAAATATGCACATTTGTAGGGATAAAGTCATTATATAGGTGACTATCAACAACATCCATATGGCTTCGATCCACCCCTTCCAAGCAAAACATAAAATAAAAACAACATATAAAAATGCATGATGTGTCAAGAGAATTCTAATGCATGAAATAAAAATTATTTAACATGAGGAGAAATTAAACATTAAGGGCAACCAAAGGATCCCATACCTCTATTTATAAATAGTCATTAGATACTTCAAGGACACCTTCAGTTTACTCCACCCTCTCTTCTTGCATTATTAAAAAATATATAACATATAAAAATAGGGATGCATGGTTCACAATTATTGAGCATGGAAAATGAAAGAGAGATTAAAAAAATATGCACATTTTTATGGATGGATTCATTATGTAGTTGACTATCAGTGATGTCCATGCGTCTCTACTCCACCCCTTCCAACTAAAACACAAAACAAAAATAACATAGAAAAATGCATGGTGTGTCAGTCAAAAGTATTGTAATTTTGATTGTTGTAAGAGAGAATAAAGAAACATTATTTAACACGAGGAGAAATTAAACATTAAGGGAAGCCAAAGGTTCCCATACATCTGTTGAGAAACAGTCATTGGGCACTTTGGGGACACCCTCTTCACCTTTGGTCTATTCCACCCCGTCCTCCTGCACTATTAAAAAAGGGTAATGTAACGAATCAAAAGAGGGATGCATGGTTTTCAAACATTGATAATTTTACATATGCAGTAAGAATATTAATTTAGGCATTGAAAATACATGGACCATCAATAAAATTACCTATGTTATCCCCTTATTTGCATTTTTATTAGGTAAATATTCCATCTCACACTGGGATTGCACCCCTGGTTATTCACAAGTAGGGGATGGTTATCTCATAATAATGGGAATACCATCCCTAATTGTTGATTCTCCATATAGCTTCCTCTTTCGATCTCTGAGGGGGCAAGGGGAACATCTAAACTGAGCAATTGCATGCAATGAGGACGTATGACCAACTTCTTTCTCCTAACACAATGCATGTCATAATAAATTAACATCAACAAAAAAATAAGATAACTCAAATTCACGTTCGAGTATAGTAGTTGAAAATGCATACCATTTGTTCAGTCTCAGCATAAATTTCTTTGATAAAATCATCTAATTCCCACTCATCCATCTTAAATCTACAACAATTAACATCCATAGTATTAGTTGCCAACAAACAATAAATTGCATTCAAACTAGTTAAGAATACGCTTTACAACACTAACCCTTACCAATGAAATGCTTATAGAAATCACTGTATAGATCACCATAAGAGTACAATGGTGTGTCAGCAGCTAGGATAGTCCAACTAGTTAGCAACGTAACATATCAGTCATGGAATAATTAGGGCAATTACTGTTCATAAAATTGACACCCTATATACTTACATGTATATGAAGAGACTTAAAGTGCGAACTATTATAAATAATAATAGATGATTATAAAATTTGTGACCTCATGACTACTCCATGGAGTTCATTCCTCTATGACTCTGTGACCATTATTCATGTAGATAAGATATAAAAGTTTTAATTGGGTCATAGATTACTCATGATTCTAACACATCACCATATCGAAGTCTCACACTTGGTCTTTCCTTGTAAAATATTTGTAAGATTTTATTAGGTCTATAAATGCATTGAAAAATATATTACATCTTATTATATATGTGAACAAATGAGGCAATTTTGTCATGGTGGAAGCATTATCAATTTTTTTATGCAGGCCATAAGAATAAAATAGAAACTTTTTTATACGAATAATATTGTGTCTAGACACACCACATTTACATAAAATGTGGAAGTATATAGCGTAGCCTAGATGTGTGTGTGTGTGTGTGTGTGGCTAAACAACTAACCTATATAAGCCACCTTAATAAAAAATTAAACTATTCTATTTGAGAAAATAAAAAGACTCAGTACAAACCACTAAAATTTTATGACATGAGAACTACATGTAGGAAAATAAATACCTTGCATATTACAAAATATATAATTCATGCATTCCAAACACAGACACAAACAAAGGCAACCAGCTCAACAAAATAATTCCATTGCATTCTCCTATACTCATTTTTTTCATGTAGAGATAATGAAACAAAAGGAGTGGATCAACATTTTATTTATCACAAGAAGAGACTAAGAAAATTTAAAAACTTAACAAAAAAATTAATATATATTCTCTGCATCTCAATAAATAATGAATATTAACTATAGAAAGGATGAAGTAAATACCTTACACAATACATAACTACTAGTCTATGAATTCTAAATGCAGCATAGAGTGTATCAACACAAAAACTAAATCAAGGAAACAACCACATCAAAGTGATTCCTTTTTATTCTCTTGAACTCCAACATTTTATTTCCACAAAGAGACAATAAAATTAAAAAAATGAACACACATTTATTTATCTCAAGAATAAATTTAAAAGAAAAAATACTAGAAAACAAATTTTATACGCATGAATTCTGCATCTTAGAAAATAGTGAAGAATGGCCATGGAAAATATACTTACACAAAAAATATGATCCCTACACACTCTCAAAATGATATCAAAAATTCTCAAATAGTATACAACTTCATATATAATCTTCTCTTTTTGAATACATTGTTAATGCTACTATTAGTTTGTATAAATAACATATCAAGGGAACCTCTACATCCTTACAAGAAAATTAAAATCTAAAATAAAAAATAATAGTATCTAATGTAAGATTATAATTATATGCATAACAAACTTACTATTAAAAGAAAAGGCACCACAATCATTGATTTAATATATTGACTACTCACCCTTATGTATCTATCATTATATTGTTTACAATCAAATCATCCTCGATGATCATACTTTTAGCATTATGATGCAACCCAACCAAGATGCGATACATGTCAAAAGCAAGAGAAATTGATCGTATTCATCCTTAAAAAATAAATGCATGTTATTAATTGAATATGAAAGGCAAGGCTCTATCTAATAGGTAAACACCTATCGATGTAATTATAGTGGATTGATTTACGACAATCTTAATTAATTTTTATATTAAAAATAATAACGCAACCCAACCAAGATGCGATACATGTCAAAAGCAAGAGAACTTGATCGTATTCATCCTTAAAAAATAAATGCATGTTATTGATTGAATATGAAAGGCAAAGCTCTATCTAATAGGTGAACACCTATCGATGTAATTATAGTGGATTGATTTACGACAACCTTAATTAATTTTTATATTAAAAATAATAACCTTGATTAGTTTTAATATTAAAATTAATTAATTAGTCCAAGTTATTAAGTACAATTTCAAAAAGAAACCCTTCTAAAATTAATAATTTAATAAATTAATAGGTCTTCCTTATTATCACATAAATTCTAAACATAATTTCAAAAAATAAATATTTCAATGTCCATTTTCTTCGATTGCTTTGAAGCCGCTGAGGCCAACAAGGGGAGCTCTACAGCAACTAAAAGCATGAAGATGAAAAGGAGCACGTAAGAAGACATGTTGCTCTTTTCCATCCACTCTGTGCTTCTAATGCCCTCCAAGTCGCTCTCAATTTATACGAGAGACTCCATGTAGATGTGTGGATATTGTTTTGAGGTACAGTATCTGTCATAAAAGATCGTGCCATTCCCACTTTAAAATGGTGGAATTGTAAAACTGAATGAATTGACAAGTGATTGGTCATGGTTTCTAAGCAAGGCGAAGGTCGCCGTGCAGCGTGCTCATACTTACATTATTTTATCAAAATTCATTGTTGACATCATTTCATTCCCAAGACGTGTTGGGGAAGCAAATTTTCAAAGCAAAAAGAATTAATGTGATTTATCATAATAAGTGACCATTATCAAAACAATCTTAATATCGGAGCGTGTTTTCCATTAGCAAAATAATCATAATCATAGGTTAATTGGAGTGGGCTTCACGTCCGACTTATGTATTCATATTCAATTATTTTCTTCTTACTTATAAGCATGGTTACGTTCTACATATGGGAGACTATTGAAAGATCCGTCTCCCATCTATCATATAAGTTAAAAACAATTCGATCATTTAGGTGCTGATACGTTTTGTGAGGTATTATCTGAGGTCAACTTAGATATGCGTCAGGCAGGGGATAGATGATGGGGAAGCATAGATGACAAGGGATGACGAAGACATTAATCGAAAGTTGAAAAAGAAAATGGTACGAATTAAAATACCTCACATGTCACAAATCCTTGTTCTAAATGATTTCAACAAGTCTTCACCTAATTTTTCTTACAAAACCTGTGAGAAAAATTTCTTACAAATATGAGTCATCTATTTTTTCATAATTATAGGTTTTTTCTTTACACATTTAAAAAAATTAACTTGGGTTAATTTTAGTACATATTTAATAGTTGTGAATTTTTTTTAAAAAGAGAAGTTTTATGAAGAGTTATTATGATTATATACATTTATTTAAATAATAATGAGAAATATTTTTAACTATTTTTATCTATTTAAAAATTATTTTTATTTTTCCAAAAAAAAGGTTTTGGAAGTGAAAAAATCTTATGTATGTAATTCATTCTAACTCACGAATATAGCATAGGCTTAAGAGGAAGTGGTATCATTATGTAAACAATGAATTTAGTGCATGAAAATATAAATTGACTTTTTTTTTTTTAATACTTACATGTATATCAAGAGACTTGAAGTGTGAACTATTATATAAATAATAATAAATGATTATAAAATTTATGACCTCATGACTACTCCGTGGAGTTCATTTTTCCATGACTCTATGACCATTGTTCATGCGGATAAAATATAGAGGTTTTAATTGGATCATAGGTTGCTTGTGATTCTAACACATGACACCCTATCAAAGTCTCACACTTGATCTTTCCTCAAAATATTTTCAAGGTTTTATTGGGTCCATAGATGTGTTGAAAAATATATTACATCTTATTGTATATGTGAACAACGAAGGGGATTCTATCATGGTGGAAGCATTATTAATTTCTTTGTGGAGGCCATGCAAATAAATAAAATATAGACTCTCTTATTTGAACAATATTGTGACAGGGCACATCACATTTACTTAAAATGTGGAAGTATATAGCGTAACATAGATGCATGTGTGTGTGTGTGTGTGACGTTGAACAACTAACCTATGTTGTCCACCTTAAGAGAAATTTAAACTATTCTATTTGAGAAAATAAAAAGACTTGGTACAAACCACTAAAATTTTATGACATAGAAATTACAAGTGAGAAAATAATTACCTTGCATAATACATAATTTATAGTCCATGCACTCCAATCACGAACACAAACAAAGACAACCACCTCAACAAAATAATTCCCTTGCATTCTCTTAAACTCCTATTTTTAAGTAGAGATGATGAAACAAAAAAAGCAAACCAACATTTTATTTATCATAAGAAAATACTATAAAAATAAAATAAAAAACTAACAAAATCAATATATATATTTTTTCATCTCAATAAATAGTGAATATTGACTATTGAAAAGATGAAACAAATATCTTGCACAATACATAATTACTAGTCCATAAATTCTAAATGCAACTTAGAGTGTATCAACATAAAAAATAAATTAAGGAAACAACCATATCAAAGTGATTCCCTTTTATTCTCTTGCACTCTCACATTTTATTTCTAAGAAGAGATAATGAAATAAATAAATTGAACCAACATTTCTTTATCTTAAGAATAAATTTAGAATAAAAATTAAAAAAATAAATTTTATACGCATGAATTATGCATCTCAAGAAATAGTGAATAATGACCATAGAAAACAAACTTACCTACAAAAAAAACATGACCTTTTCATACTCTCAAAATGATATCAAATATTCTCTCATAGTTTACGGCCTCATATATAGAATTTTTTTTTCAAATACATTATTAGTGTCACTATTAATTTATATTAATAACACATCAAGGGAACCTCTATATCCTTAACAGGGAATTAAAATATGAAATAAAAAAGTAATAGTATCTAATGTAGGAACATAAATATATGCATAACAAACTTATCATTAAAAGAAAAAGTCACAAACATTGATTCAATTTATTGACCACTCACTTTTATGTATCTGTCATTATATCATTTATGATAAACTCATCTCTGATGATCATATTTTTAATATTATGGTACAACTCGACTAAGATGTGACACATGTTAGAAGTAAGAGAACTTGATCATATTCATCCTTCAAAAATAAATGTAAATTATTGATTGAATATGAAAAACAAAGATCTATTTAAAAAGTGAACACCTATCAATGTAATTATAGTGGATTGATTTATGACAACTTTAGTTAATTTTTATATTAAAAATGATTACCTTGATTAGTTTTAATATTAATACTAACTTGTTGATTTAGTCCAAATTATTAAGTATAATTTCATTAAAAAAAAACTTATAAAATTAATAATTTAACAAATTAATAGGTCTTCCTTATTATCACATAAATTATAAACATAATTTTAAAAAATAAGTATCACACAAATATATATAATTTTGGGACAAGCACAAGTTAATTTGTTCTTGATTTCGATCAATGTTAACCAATAATAATTTTTGTGTATAGAATGTAGATATAATTATTAAGTTAACCATTATATTTTGAAAATATAATTTAATATTAAAAATGTTGATTATGTTGATAGACATAACTTATAATAAAGGTTAATAATATATCATAAAGCATAATAATATGAAATATCAATAAAAATGGTTAATCTTATATTTGATAGTCATTTAATTATCATCATTTTTTTTTAATTTGATGATCCAAAAATTGTTATATCTAGTGAAATTTGAAATCAATTTTTTAAATTAATATATTCGTCAACTAAATTAAAATCATTTATTAAAATTCAATTTGAAATTATTATAAGAAAAGGTAATAAAATCATGAATTAATACAAAAACTTTCAATAAACAAAATGTTATAACAAATCTAAAATATATACATTTAAATCAATACATCACCATATTTTTCAAATAATAATATTAAAAAAATTATATTATTTATATGTGAAATCTCTCTATCTTTTATATTCTAATGTTGGTGATAAAAAAAAGTATTATAGAGACAATAAAACTATTTTAAATATTAATGTCTTATATTCTAATATCTTTATTTAAATATTATTCTTGTCTACTCCCATCATGCTAGACGTCTAATATATTGATTTCATCGAGGTGTATATGTTTCACTTTAACTTTGTTTAAGTTATACTGGTGGCTTTTCTGCTGCACTTACAAAAATAAAAGAAAATTCATTTATATTTATATTTGATTTGGATATAGTATATTCATTTCACGAGTTATATATATTTCACTTTAAATAAATTTAAGTTATATTGGTGGCTTTTCAATTTATTTATATTTTATTGAAAGATTTTTTTTTTGTTAAATTTATTTGGAAATTGATGCCCATCTCATTCCTTATAATACTGGGTAGCCCTTAAATTCCAACTCAACTACCTTATCAATTAAAAAATTGTAGATAATTATCTCTTTTAAAACCCTGTCAATTACAATTTGTTTTATTTCATATTAAAAATGTTTATTTTCTCATAAATATTAACACCTTTATATTTTTAAATATTGAAATAAAATACTAAAAAAATATAAGGTCTGCTAATTTTTAAACCTATAACTATTTACAGCCTGCTCGAATTTTTTCTTTTACGTAATTCGAGGAAAAAAAAAAAAAATACAGATTACAGCTTATATATTTCCATTGATCTCCATAAATTCTTTTGATAAAATCTAAATATATTGAAAAGAGACGGGTTACTAGCTACAACCGCCCTTTTTTTAATTTAATTTCTTCTGGAAAACAAATTGCATTCTCTCAAATGCAATGCAGGCAAAAGCATAAATAAAGGTTGCAAAAGGAGGCGCCTCATTTGTTAAATTATTCCACGCTAGTCCATACTATGGCCATTGGACTGCGAACAACGTGTGCCTCTCCCTTAACACATTTCCACGTCAACTGTCCAAACTCTTGACGGCCCTCAGTTTGGGTGCCAGATGCGATTTTGCTTTCGAATTTGACAGTATAACTCACCTTTTCTTTTGCCCTTTTGAACACCAACACCTGCGGCTGCACACTTATTTTCACGCTGGGTGGGCTCTCAACTGACAAAACATACACACAGGGGGCTTCCCCAACGTTGGTCACGGTTCTCTTTGTCACATGAACTGAATTACTGGGCTGAAATATTACAGAAAAGGACGGGTAGTTGAGATCCCCGGGCTGAGAGGGTAACCTGGGACACGAGCTCGGCTTCTTTGTCAGAATCCGGATTTGTTCTTTAGTGTAATTCAGACTACACAGAAACCTAACGTAGTCCTGAGCTCCCATGTCGTAGACGAGGCCGGGATTCAGAGCGGCGGTGGGATTTACGTGACCTGCACCTAGTACGAAGGGGCTGGCGGCTCTCTTGGTGACGGAGTCCGCTATAGGCTTTTTCCTGTTGTCAACAAGGAGGGAAGATGTGATGAGAGCGGATTTTATAGCAGCCGGGCTCCACGTCGGGTGGGTTGAACGTACCAGAGCCGCAATTCCAGAGACATGAGGGCACGCCATGGACGTCCCAGAGATTATGTTGTAATCGACTCTTCTCTTATCAGCCTTGAGATCTGTAGGCGGGCTGCGCTTGGTCCACGCCGCCAAGATGTTAACGCCCGGGGCTACCAAGTCGGGCTTCAGGATTTGGGGAACCACGGGATTGGGACCTCTGGAGGAGAATCCGGCCACCGCAGGCGCTCGGACCTTACCCACCACCGTCAAGCCTTGCAGCTTGATGGAAGAGGTAGGGTTTCTGGTGCTGTTAATGTACGCTTTTATGTGTTTTCCGGCATTGAAACTCACAATTGTCGCCGGAAATAGATAACAATCTGTCGCCAGCTCGTCTCCGTTGGAAAACCCGTTGGCTAATATCATCGCTGCACCGCCAGCTTGTTGTACCACCAGTCCCTTCTCGGCCCGGCCGTTGACGCCACGGTCGCAGACCACAATTTTTTGCCGAACCATCTTGGGGTTGAGGCTTCCCGCCAGGCACAAATTTGCAGTCCCGTTATTTGATGCCGTTTTGGCGTAGACAAGCGGCAGCTGCTTGTTGGTGGTGCTCTTCCCTTTGTAAAGAGACGAGCCGGTGTATGTATTACGATTGCCGAGCGCTACGGGTGCGGGGAAAACCCTGTCGATGGTGGAGGCGCCTACTGTGGCTATCCAGGGAGCGGTGTTGGTAATATCGGAAGGCGTGGGGCCCGAGTTGCCGGCGGAGCACGATACGAAAATGCCTTTGTTCGTGGCTGCCATAGCTCCGATCGCAATCGAGTCGCTATAAAAAGGGCGAGCGTAGGCGCCACCGATGGAAAGCGAAAGCACGTCGACGCCGTCGGAGATGCCGGCCTCCATCCCGGCAAGTGTATCGGAATCGGCGCAGCCCTGCGCCCAGCACACCTTATACACCGCCAATCTGGCTTTGGTGGCCATGCCTCTCGCCGTCCCTTTGGCGAAGCCGAGGAGACTCGCACCGCGAACCGCCGATCCCGCCGCAGTAGAAGCCGTATGCGTGCCGTGACCATCGGCGTCCCTGGGAGATCTGTAATCCTCATCTGCAGAAATGCGACCTGTCACAGCCTCGTATCCGCTGAGAAAATATCGAGCTCCGATCAGCTTATTGTTGCAGTGGGAAGAATTAAACTGGGCACCCGCTTCACATTTTCCCTTCCACTTTGCAGGCACTCGGTTCGTCATGCCTCGATCGTTGAAGCTTGCGCTCTCGGGCCATATTCCGGAATCCAGCACGCCCACGATAACATCCTCACCATAGCCTGACTTCACCCACGGTCCGTTTCTGGCGCTAAGCTTCAAAAACTCGGGGGTTCGAGTCGTATGAAGATGATTCAACGAGTCTGGGAACACACCCAAACAGCCATACATTTTTTCCACAGATTTGGCTTCCGTGGTTGTCATCTTCGCCGCAAAGCCATGTATTACTAAGTCGTATGTATACAGCAGTGGCCTCGAATTCGACCTGGAGGCGTCGTGAAGCATGGATACGTACCAGTCGTGTTGGAGGCTGAAGTGGTCGGGCTTCATCGACTTATCTACGTGAACAATGTATGAAAATCTTGCAATGTCGTTTTTCCTCGACTGCTTGGAAGCCACAGAGGGCAACAAGGGAAGCTCTACTGCAACTAAAAGCATTAAGATGAAAAGAAGCACATAAGTAGACATGTTGCTCTTTAACATCCAATCTGTACTTCTGATGCACCCCACGTCGCTCTCAATTTATACCAGAGACTCCATGTAAATGTGTGGATAATATTTTGAGTTACTGTACTCAGTCATAAGCGATCGTGCGATACCCCACCTCAAAATTGCGGGATTGTAAATCTGAATGATTTGAGAAGTAATGGGTCGTGGCTTCTAAACAAGGCGGAGGTCCCCGTGCAACGTGCTCATACTTTCATTATTTTATCAATATTTCATTGTCATTTCATTCCCAAGACGTGTTTGGGAAGCAAATTCTCAGATCATGAAGTGCATGAAGAATTTCGTGTTTAATCTTTAATACGTGAGCGTTTTCCCATTATCAAAACAATAGATCTTTGTTTTCCATTATCATAATAATCATAGGTACTTTGTCGAGGAGTGGACTTCACGTCCTGCTTATGCATTCATATTCAATTATTTAATTCTTACTTACAAAAATGGTTAGCTTTTTAATAATTTATATAGTAAATATTATTTCCATTCAAACCCTGCAAATCTATTTTGATACATGTCCCATCAAAAAATGTGCATGATATGGACCCACACCCTGGGTAAAAAGTCTCTCAAAAGTCAAATCTAGATATAAGATAAGACTTATAAAGTCTAATCTTATATTTTTAAGTTATAGTGTCTTTAGAGATATGTGTGGTTGATTTTTTGTGTATATAATTTTTTATTTTACTATGTTATAGTTTTTTATGTTTTTATATTATTAGTAAAGTTGTTTTATGAAATAACTATAATTTAAGTAGAGTATACGTAAGAAATAGTGGTTAATGTTTGAGGATCATATTATGAATTATGTTTTATTAAATGGTTGTAAAGGTTTTTCTTTCAAATGATTCAATCTTATATTTTCAGTATTCAACTCCATTGTCAATACTTGATATCGATATATTTTATTATATTATTTTTATTAAAATATATTATTATTTTTCTATTTTTTTATTCCATCTACTATTTTGAAGTTGCTTGATCTATCTAAATAATTTTATAAAATGTGGTATCAAAGCTTCAATTTGGACAAGGTTTAGTATTATAATTTTTTAGTTCTAACGTAGTGGTTATTTTAGAGCTAGAGGATTGAAAACACATAACTTGTGATCCTATAAGAATTTATATTTTTCGTTAACATAGTATTCTTTGAAATTTTATTTTTTTCAGGTTTGAAAAAAAGTAGGACCTTTGTGCAAAATAGTAATCATTCAATTCATCTTGGTGAGACGATCGTAATGACATAAGCTCTAGTACACTTTTTTGCCCAAAACTCTTAACATTAAGTCCTCGAATCCTACACCTTATATTTCATACATGGCTAGTTGAAACACTAGAGGATATAGAAAAGTGAAAGTCGCTCCAAGAAAAAAGGCCTAACAAGGAGAAAAAGGAGTCTAAAACATTTAATACATGGGTTTTTGGGTTGGTTAGCCAACTCCAAGGAGATTTTTAAAGAATGACTTAAAAATAAGATATGTATGTGCTCAAATATGACATGGATATAATGAAGGGAACTATAAGTAACATCAATTCGACAAATGCAACCATCATGTAAAATATTAAAACAACACCAATGCCCAATAATTCTCCACCAAGCCACTCAAGTTCTCCTGATAGCCAAAATAATCTAAGTTTAAATGCAGGTTCACCGAACACATTACCAAAAGTGAACGCCCACAATCTTGATGGTAAATATTTGGTCACTTAGATCAATCAAATAGAAAATCTATTTGACTTTTGCCAACCCCATGTGTGTAGAATTTGGTCATGGCATCTGTATATTTGGAACCAAAGTGTTTCATTTGGTATATATAGTTATGTGGTCAAAATTAAAATAAGCACTTGATAGTTACTTGGTTAGTGTTTATTGATGAGTTAGAGATGCACTATTGCAATAGTGTAATAGAGAATTATTTCAACTAGATAAGAAAATTACATTAAATATGGTCTATCAAAGATTATATTAAGTAATTCCATAACTTGTTCTTACACATGGAGGGCATAATAGAGGATAAATTGAATGACCTAATCCCATGTGGTCTTAGGGATAACATCAAACTTGGTGTTTGCTCATTTAATCTAAGTTTAGTAACAATATTTATGGCTTTCTGATGAAGGGAAAATGAAAGAGATGTTCTCAAATGGTAGACATTTAATTATGGAAGATATCGCATTACTCCAACATAATCATTCCCTCATGCTAGACCAAATAGAGTCTCCAATGAATTGAAGAGTAACAATAAAAAGGGTTATGCTTCAACTATGATAGAAAATATAACAAGGGACATAAACATGTTGAGTATAGATTATTTTATATATTAAAGGTGATAATTAAGATGAAGAGGATGATGAAGTATCAAGTGAGTCTGAGGATGACTAGGAGGATAAATAATAAGATACCCAACTAACTATCTTATGCCATGCACTTTCAGGCATTAGTACCCCATAAACCCTTAAGGTAGTAAATTTCATAAAAAAACATAACGTGACTATGTTGATTGACTCAAGGAGTACACATAAATTCATCAAAAATAAGTTGGCAGCATGTTTGAACTATTTTCTTATCCATCTCAAATTTAAAGTCATAATTGAAAATGGTGGCACAATAATTTTTTTAGGGAAATACAATAGTATCAAATTTTTGATGGAAGATTACAAGAAAGTTCCAATGGGTGAGGTAGACATCATATTTAGAATTTAATGTCTCATAACTTTAGAAATGATAGAGATGAATTTCCAAGAGTTTTTCATACATTTTCATTTTTAAGGTATAAAATTTGAATTGTGTGGATTTTATGCAAAGTTTTTATAGTTGTTTATTTCTCATCAGATGTAAAATATTCTCAAAAAGGAAGCTGATGGGTTTATAGCACGATTATTTTTCTTTGTATTAAAACCAACAAAGTTTTTTGCACATTCTATTTTATATAATATTATTGATAACCACTCAGTTATTCATGGAGCAATGCCAAAAGGACAATTGCCAAAAAGGGAGTATGATTATAAAATTTGAATATTAATTGAAATAAGATATGTAGATAATGAATGAAAACAACTAGAGTGATCTAAAAATTGTAACACACCAATGAAAGATTAAAATTATCAATAAAGGAAAGCATACAAATATTATAATAAGAATGAATATTGATAACTCATTTTACATCCAACGAATATATAAGCATACTTGCACATATCTCAACACAAAATAGATGGCTTGTAACTACTCTAAGCCTACTTGCACCTCTGGAGGTCTAGAGGCCAAGTTTCCAAGGCTAACTCGCTGACATCCAATTACAAAACCACCCAAGTCCATGATAAATAAGAGGTTTTCAAACATAGATCGCTCCCCTCCACAATAATCAACCCCAACAAGTTAAAACAACCAACTCCAAACCCAAGCTTTACCTAGTGTTGAGTTGCCCTGAACATACACATTGTCTGTTCACACTGTTCATCTAGGTCCTCCATTTGAGCTGCAAACACCCCCTACCACTTCAGACAATCTCAGTTGTAGTGACTCACACCACACGTCCAACACTTCAAATGGAACTGTTTGTTGCTTGACTCTCCAACTAGTGACTTCTTCTTGCCATCTATGGAAGTGCTCCAAGACTTTTGAGATCCCACTGATGACTCTGGAGTAGCCTTCCTTCCTTGGTCACCCATTGGCTTCCCTAAAGACTTACTCAACCCCTTACCAATGCCTTTACCTTTAGATGCGCAAGGGCCCAAGGTGTTTTTGGATGAGAAACCATCTCTAAAATCTAAGAGATGGTCTACTACAGCAATTGCTTTGCTAACATCAGACACTTCATGGCAACAGATCTCCACCTGAGCCCATGATTGAAGACCATGAGTAAATTGAAATAACTTATCTACCTCTGACATGTTGGTGGCCTCCAACAAAAGGATTTGGAAAGAATTGATATACTCTCTCATCTTCCCCACTTGCTTCAATTGACTCAACTTGGTCCTAGCCAACCATGCTACATTCCCAGGTCAAAACTAATCCCTAAGGGCTTCCTTCAGATCATCTTAAGAGTCCAACCTCCTCATTAAACTCCTTGATACAATGTCATTAGTCAAGGCTCTATACCAAACCTTTGCCATACCTGTGAAGTACCTTACTGTAGTGCACACCTCTTATGTGCATGACATACCCCCTAACCCTACTACGTACTCCTCCATGTCCTATAATAAATTTTCCAAAAGATGGCCATCTCGCTCACCATCATAACACTCTTATTTATTCAACTTGGGGAACTTCAAGACTGAAGAATAACTAGACCCTAATGGTTTCACCAAACCTAATACTGTTGATTGATACAAAGCCACTTCATCTTATAGCTTCATCTGGAATACCAAGATCTTCTCCAAACTTCTAGTAAGTTCCATGATCATCTGCCCCATGGTAGTCATCTTCTCTTCAAGCTTATTGAATCTAGTACCCACATTGTCCCCCATCAATTGGAACTAGGCACCAACTCACTCAACAAGGCCTTCACCCATTGTAACAACTTTTGACTTACTACCATGGCAACTGCCACCACCTTCACCTTTGCCATGACCCTACTCTTGACCCCTACTGGCCACCTTCTTGAGCAACAACCTGGATAGATCTCTTGCCATACTGACTTAGACACAACTAGACACAACACTGGACTATCTCGATAGGGGAAGGCATAACACTAGTTTAACTTAGGCAAACACAATCTTACAAAACACAAATCATGTGCTTTGATACCAACTATCATGGGGCCAACTCGATAGAGCTATTCGCCCATGTGGCACCACTTATTCTAACGTGAATCCCTCATTGTGATGGGTTTCTCCAAGAACTATGGACTATGCCTTCAGTGTTTACCTACATAAGTACACCCACAAACATAGTGGATAACAACTTGTATAATAAACGATTAGCAGTAAAAATAAAAACACACACTTGCAAAGATCAAGAAATTGACTCAAACACACATGAGCATTCACACAATGCAAGAAAGCTGGGAGTAATGTGTATTTTATTGACTCATCAGGATATTCTGGTCCAAAGTATAATAAATGGGCCAACCAGACAACATACACAACAACCACTGAGTCGAGCTCAACTAATAATGCTTAGAACCACTCAAATGATTACAATGAACAATTCCCTCCCAAGGTCTGATTACTTTGTACCTAAGACAACCCAACCCTTGCTTCATGAAATTTGAGACTAAAAAAATTGCTCATAAACACCCACATGATGCTTACACAGATGCGTGCCCATGATCAACATAAAATTGAGACTGACATAGACTGCTTCACAATGATTCACTTTTCACCACTTTGATAGTTCAGACTTGCATTCACTCAAATCACTATGCAAATAAAACTAACCATTCACTTGATCAACACAAACCAATTCATGTATGTAGATAGAGATGTTGAAGCAACACATCCCTCATATTACCCACCGATATTAAGCCTTGCAACTTAATGGAGGCAGTAGGGTTTATGGTACTGGTAATGTACACTTTTATCTTCTTTCTAGTATTGAAACTCATAATTGTCATTGGAAATAGATACTAATCTGTCACTAGCTCATCTCCATTGGAAAACCCATTGGCCAATATCATCACTACACCACCATCTTATTGGACCACTAGTCCCTTCTCGGCTTGGCCATTGGTGCCACAGTTGTAGACCATTATTTTTTGTCAAACCATCTTGGGGTTGAGGTTTTCAGGCAGGCACATATTTGTGGTCACATTATTTGACACCATTTTAATGTAGATAAATGATAGCTGCTTGTTGGTGGCACTCTTTCATTTGTAAAAACATGAGCCAATGAATCTATTAATATTGCTGAGTGTGATGGGTGCAGGGAACACCCTGTTGATGGTGGAGGCACCTACTATGCTATCCAAGGGGTGGTGTTGGTAATATCAGAAGGCATGGGGCCTGAGTTGTTGGTGGAGCACAATGCAAAAATACCTCTATTCGTGGTTGTCATAACTCTGATCACAATGGAGTCGTTGTAAAAAGGGAAGGCATAGGTAGATGGAAAGCAAAATAATGTTGAGACAATCAGAGATGCTGGCCTCCATCTTAGTAAGTATATTAGAATCAGTTTGTCATGCCTCGATCATTGAAGCTTGCACTCTTAGGCCATATTCTAGAATCTAGGATGCCCATGATAATATCCTCACCATAGCCTGACTTCTCCCACAGTTCATTTCTTGTGGTAATATTAAAAAATTTAGGGGTTCCAGTTGTATGATCATAAGGATCAGTTACTTAACATTCACCCCTATCATAGGGATCATAAAAATTTAGATTCTTGATTTTCAACACATGTTTGAGGAGTTAGAAGAAGTTGTATAGAATATTCATGTCATGCGCAAGTGAAAATATTTTCATAGTGTCATTTCATCTTATAAAGGTTAGGAACAAGTAGTGGAAGAATTTTGGAGTTCAAAAGTTGCATAAATCTTCTTCTCTCTCTCATCATCCACTTCACAAGTTAGAGAGGGTCAACTTCAAGCAGATGTTACAAGCAGTATAGTTAGATTTGGAGACTAATATTTTTTCCAAAGTTTGAAAAACATATGCACTTATAACTTGTGTCATTGGTATTTATATTGATGCTCTTATATTTATGAAAAATTGCTAATAGCCTAGACTATTTTTTAAAGGAGCAAATCCTCATAGGATGAGTTTTTAGTAACTTTGGTGCAAGTGTAGATGAGTTCGCTGCTTGAAACTAGTTTGGATGAGTTTTAATATGTTTGTATATGCTTAAAAATCATTCATCCATCTTCTTGGCATGTGTGGATGTCCTTTTGGCATAAAAAATGGCTATTATACATTGTCTACAAATGACTATTGTTTTATGTGTTTCTAAGGTTCTCCAAGTGGTCTGGTATACTTAAATAGTTATTCATTGTCTTATAACACCCTCTAAATCCATTCATAGTATCTTGATCAGATAGATGCTCCGTATAAGTTACAACTAGTCACATATCTCTATTCACTCCTTAAGACTATTATTTGTGTTTGCATTCAACAGGGCATTTTGATGAGTTTGACATGTTTTTTAAGGAACTTGAAGATGTGTTTTCATGTTTGATATGAGTTTTGTAATAATTACAATGACATTTTATCCATATTAGTTCTTATTACACCCTCCAAAGCTTCAAAACTCAAATTTTTAACCACAATCACTTATAACCACATGTAAGTCTGTAATTAATTCATGATGCCAACATTCAAGTTAAATATATTGTATATGAGAGGAGATTTTGAGATATTAATTTTAAAGGATTCATGGATAAATAGAGGTTTCAAAGCATATGAATCCAAAAAGAATTGATTGCAAGCTAACTGTCCTAAAAGCACCAGCTACGTGACTCTATGGGTTGTTAGTACAAACAAAGAATGACAATGAATTGAAAAGTTTCAATACATGGTCAGGGTCCTAAAAAAAATAATTTTAAGTATAGGCTTTAAATATTTTATGTATTTATTTTGAATACCTAAGATAGTCAAGGTATTCAAACAATCCCTAGTTGCCACCTACATCTTGTCTTGAGAGAATTAGTTTTGAAACAATGAAAATTGATCATATTTGAAGCTTCAGGGCATTAAAAAAGGTCTTGAGACATTAACAAGGGCAAGTAAGATCCATTTAAAGAGATGAAGATTTATTTTGGTTTCAAAGAGGTCATCAAAGCCCCAAACTCAGTCAAAGACCTTCACATTAGCACCTACAGTCACATGTAGGTGTGTATAGAACTAAAGGTCTCTCAAGATCTTGAACAATGGTTTGTATGACTATTTGAAGGGTAGAAAAGAGATCAAGTTTCTCAAAATATTGAGTGAATTTTAAGGTCCATTTCTAAGTAGTGGTCACAAAATATTGAATGTACATACAGTCTGCCTAATAGGCACCTACAACAGTATTGGAGAAAATATTGCCTTAGACATAGATATTGATGGAACCTTGAAGTTTCAAACACTAAAGGAGCTCATAAAATCAATTAAAACATGAAACAGGACCATAGAAAGGTTTGAAAAAGTGTTGAAGACATAAAACTCCATAAGCACTGTCAAGTCCAACGTACACAGTCATCCCTAAGGTCTATGAAAAGAAACTAAGGACTATCCATAAACCTAAGAAAAAAGGTTTGTATGGGTGATTTGTAAATAAAAGAGTTGGATTTATCAGGTTATTGAGAGTAATTAAGTTTTAAATTTTAAAAGGATTAAATAGGGGTTAGACAGCCAACTCCAACATACACAGTCCTTGATTAGCAACAAGGCTTCTTACCTGGACAAAAAAGCAAGTCACTCTCTTGACTAGTAGGATACTATGGATAATGGAGAGAAACCTCATGGTGAACATAGAGTATCATAGAATCTTTAATTTCACTCAAAACCTTAGGGTTCAAACTATAGACCCCTGCATACCTAGTCTAAGCAAGACATAAAACTACTTGTTTATGCTAGAGGAATTGCTTGTGTGAAGAAGGTTGAGTGAGACTACAGTAACATCTGAGGTAAAGCAAGTGTTATGAATACAATAGAAACATGATGATATAGTCCCTTAAAACTTTAGCTAAGGCAACAAAACTAACAACTTCATTCATACCTACAGACTTAGTCACACGTAGAGGCACACATAGGCAATCAGGGTTTGAGAGATGAAACCAATTGGAGGTGAGCTGAGATGAACTTGAAAACCTTGAGGAGATAGTGAATAACATGATTCAAAAAACCATCCAACAGAGAAGAGAACAGGGCATGACAGTCAGTTAGTTTATGGTAAATGGTTTGGCCTAAGAACCCTAAGTCTAAGAAAATTGAGATCTAGAGAGACTTCATGAATGATGATGAAGAGAATACATTTTTAGAGGTAGAGGTGGAAACCTCAAGCCCCATTAAGGTCATTTCAGACCAAAACCAAACTCAGACAAGCACCTATAGACTATAAACTAGATTAGATCCCTCAGAATTCTTATTTCCAACATGAGATGGCAGTTTACTTTGTTTAGTATAGATCACATGTAATGCATGGGACCCTAAGATCCAAGGGGAAGTTAGCCACCTTAATGTAATTCTATTTTGTGAAATTATTTGAATGATTCATATGTCTAACTTTATGAATCATCTTTAAGAGTTTAAATTAATTTCAAGATGCCTAGGAGAGTTATAATGACCAGTTTGCAGAGATAGACTTTAAAATCATAGAGAATCATAGAATCTTCAAGATCACTCAAAACCTTAAGATTCAAACTTGAGACCCCTGCATACTCAATCTAAGCAAGACACAAGACTACTTGTTCATGCTAGAGGAATTGCTAGTGTGAATAAGGTTGAATGAGACTGTAGTAGCATCTGAAGGAAATAAAATGTTGTGAATACAATAGAAACATTATGATATATTCATTCAAACCTTCATCTAAGGCAACAAACATGATAACTATATTTAGACCTGTTGACTTAGTCACATGTACAGGCCCAAGTAGGCAATTACATTTTGAGAGATGAAACTAGTTGAAGGTGATTTGAGATGAAATTTAAAAACTTGAGGAGATAGTGAAGAACATGAGAAAACACTCCATGATTCACAAACCATCCAATAGAGAAGAGAATAGGGCACGACAATCAATTAGGGTATGGTAGATGGTTTGGCCTAAGAACCTTAAGTTTGAGAACATTGAGATGTGGAGAGACTTGATGAATGATGATGAAAAAATATACATTTTTTATAGGTATAGGTGGATACCTCAGACCCCATTGAGGTCATTTTAGACCAAAACCAAACTCAGACAAGCACCTACAGACTGTAAACTAGCCTAGACCCTTCAGAATGCTTGTTTCCAACCTGATATGGCAATTTTATTTACCTAGCACAGATCACATGTGATGCATGGGACCCTAGTATCCTATGGTAATTTACCCACCCTAATGTACTTCTATTTTGTGAAATTAGTTGGAGGATTCATACATCCAACTTTATAAATCATCGCTAAGAGTTCAAAGTACTTTCAGGGTGTTTATGAGAGCTATAATGACTAGTTTACAGAGATTGAATTCAAAAGCAAATAAAATTCCCTAAATTTTTCCTTAAACCTCTTGGATTTTGTTTAAGACTCCAAGGAGGGTCTTCACATGTTATTGATTTGTACAGATTATTGTAAAAATTACCAAAAATCCCTTATTTTGTTTGTTTTGCAAGGATTTTGGAGAGATAAATACTTTCCAATCATTAGACGAGGTCATTGGGACTTAGTTAATCTTATCAAATCAATAAATTTTCTCAATAACCCTTAGAATTAACTAAAACTCCCTTTAGCAGGGTAGTCCAAATAGGCTTGTGAAGGGCATGTTTTTTTGCCGTTTCATGGTTTGGCGGTAAGCACAATGTTTCAAAAGCCCAAACCTGACATGGATATATTTTTTTCCATGGGTAAAGTGATTCACACACTTCCCATATGTTTCATAAGTGCAATAGGAGTTTAGATCCAAAATCCATTTTCTAGGCCTAGAGGCCTAATTAGGCCTAATTGGTAGAAGAGATACGCAAAAAAGGTAGACTTCCACTTGGCTTCATCTCATGAAATTTGACATGGGAATGTAAGAGTATATAGGGTCACATAATATTCATTTATTTTTTCAATATAATATGTAAAACTCCCATACAAAGAGAAAAAAAGAAAAAAAAGGCTACAAAGAATGAGGCCAAATTGAGGCTTTTGATAGAGAGTAACCTATTGGGGTTAGTTTGAGGCCACAAAATGGATTTTTTTAGGTCCAATATGATGTGAATAGGCCATACATGAAGATTGGATGACCTGGAGTATCTAAAACCAAGTTTTGACACTTGTGTGCAAAATAGGCCTAAGGAGGTGGAGGGCCTTCTAGACACCTTGCAAGAGAATGAGGTGATGTGTCAATGAGAAATTATTGGGTTCAGATGAGAGATGTCAAGAGTAGATAATTTTTTTTGGATAAACTAATTTTACCACCAAGAATGCCACTTATCCTTCAACATGTCAAAAAGAAAGAGAGTTTCAAGAAGCTAGTCAAGGTGTCAAGCATGCATTTCAACCTCCCATGCCACTTGGAGAGATGGAGCATATAAAGAGGAGATAAACATGGATTTGAAAGTCTATTATTATATTTCCCTAACTATTATTTTTGTAACTTATATGACACTTATCTACCTTTTCTCTCTTGCACACTTCTTATTTTCTCTCACACTTATGTTATATATTGAGCCACTTTGGCTCGGAAATGTACCCTCCACTTGAGTATGAAAAATCCCTAGTCATTTTCATCTTTTTATCAATAAATAATTATATGGTTTACCTTCTCCATGAGTTTTTTAATGTGTATGTTAGGCTAGTTGATCTTTCTAAGTGATAGATTCTCTTGCTTAGCATGTTATCCTTGTTTTGCATTCATATTCATCTTTAAAAGTCTGTTGCAGGTCTCTTGAAGTGCTTTAATGAAGTGTTTCATGAGTTTTAGAGAGTTTTTTTCCCACAAGTGTCAATTCATGACCTTGGGTTTAGTCCTACTAGCTTGATATCCCTTCACAAACCTCTATGAGAAATACTCGTGCAATCTGCAGATTTGGATTAGTGTATGTGTAGATTAGGCTTGTGTTTGAAGTGTCATTACAATTGGTTAGTAGTGGTCAGATTTAAATTGGTGAATCACCTTGTTAAACCTATCTCAACACAAAATGGATGGCTTGTAACTACTCTAAGCCTATTTCCACCTTCGAAGGTCTAGAGGCCAAGTTTCCAAGGCTAACTCACTGACATCCCATTGCAGGACCACCAGAGTCCACGAGAAATAAGAGGTTTTCAAACATAGATCACCCCCCTCCACAATAATCAACCCGAACAACTTAAAACAACCACCTCTAAACCCAAGCTTTACCTAGCGTTGAGTTCCCCTGAACACACACATCACCTGTTGACACTATTCATCTGGGTCCTCTATCTGCATTGCAAACACCCCCTACCGCTTCAGACAATCTCGATTGTAGTGACTCCCACCACACGTCCAACACTTCAAATGGAACTGCTTCTTGCTTGACTCTCCAACTAGTGACTTCTTCTTGCCATCCATGGAAGTGCTCCAAGACTTTTGAGATCCCACTCACGACTCTGGAGTAGCCTTCCTTCCTTGGTCACCCAATGGCTTCCCTGAAGACTTACTTAACCCCTTACCAATGCCTCTACCCTTAGATGTGCAAGGGCCCAAGGTGTTTTTGGATGAAAAACCATCTCTAAAATCCAAGAGATGGTCTACTATAGCAATTGCTTTGCTAAAATTAGACACTTCATGGCAACAGAGCTCCACCTGAGCCCATGAGTAAATTGAAATAGCTTATCTACCTCTGACGTGTTGGTGGCCTCCAACAAAAGACTTTGGAAAGAATTGATACACTCTCTCATCTCCCCTACTTGCTTCAACTGACTCAACTTGGTCCTAGCCAACCATGTTGCATTCCCAGGTCAAAACTAATCCCTAAGGGCTTCCTTCAGATCCTCCTAAGAGTCCAACCTCCTCGTAGAACTCCTTAATACAATGTTATTAGCCAATGTTCTATACCAAACCTTTGCCATACCTCTGAGGTACCTTGTTGCAGTGCACACCTCCTATGTGCCTGACATACCCCCTAATTGTGCTAGGTACTCCTCCATGTCCTAGAAGAAATTATTCAAAAGATGGTCATCCCGCTCACCATCATAACACTCTTATTTCTTCAACTTGGGGAGCTTTAAGACTGAAGAAGAACTAGACCTTGATGCTTTCACCAAACCCATTACCATTGATCGATACAAAGCCACTTCATCCTGTAACTTCGTCTGGAACACCAATCTCTTCTCCAACCTTCCAATAAGTTCCATGATTGTCTGCCCCATGGTAGTCACCTTCTCTTCAAGCTTGTTGAATCTCGTACCCACATTGCCCCCCATCAATTGGAACTGGGCACCAACTTGCTCAACAAGGCCTTAACCCACTGCAGCAACTTTTGACTTATTACCATGGCAACTGCCACCACCTTCACCTTTGCCCTGACCCTACTCTCGACCCCTGCTAGCCACCTTCTTGAGCAACAACCTGGATAGATACCCTGCCACACTGACTCAGACACAACCAGACACAACACTGGATTGACTCGACAAGGGAAGGCACAACACTAGTTTAACTTAGGCAAACACAATCCTACAAAACACAAACCATGTGCTCTGATACCAATTGTCATGGGGCCAACTTGACATAGTTGATCACCTGTGCAACACTACTTGTTCTAACTCGAATCCCTCATTGTAATGGGTTTCTCTAAGAACTAGGGACTATGCCTTCAGTGTTTACCTGCATAAATACACCCACAAACACAGTGGACAACAACTTGTATAATAAAGGATTAGCAACAAAAAGAAAAACACACACTTGCAAAGAACATGGAATCAACTCAAACACACATGAGCATTCACACAATGCAAGAAAGCTGGGAGTAACGTGTATTTTATTAACTCATCAGGACAATCTGGTCCAAAGTATAATAAACAGGCCAACCAGTCAACATACGCAATAACCACTGAGTCGAGCTTAGCCGACAATGCTCGAAACCACTCGAATGATTACAATGAACATTTACCTCCCAAGTTCTGATTACTCTCTGCCTAGGACAACCTAACACTTGCTTCATGAAATCTGAGACCAACAAAACTGCTCACAAACACCCACATGATGCTTGCATAGACACGTGCCCACAGTCCACATAAACTTGAGACTAACACAGATTGCTTCACAATGATTTGTTTTTCACCACTTCGACAGTTTAGACTTGCATTCACTCAAATCACTGTGCAAATAAAACTAATTATTCGCTTGATCAACACAGACCAACTCGTGAATGTAGAAAGGGATGTTGAAGCAACACATCCCTCATATTACCCACCACCGTTAAGCCTTGCAGCTTGATGGAGGCGGTAGGGTTTATGGTGCTGGTAATGTACGCTTTTATGTGCTTTCTAGTATTGAAACTCATAATTGTCATTGGAAATAGATACTAATCTGTCACCAGCTCGTCTCCATTGGAAAACCCATTGGCTAATATCATCACTGCACCACCATCTTGTTGGACCACTAGTCCCTTCTTGGCTCGGCCATTGACGCCACGATCGCAGACCATAATTTTCTGTCAAACCATCATGGGGTTGAGGCTTTCAGGCAGGCACATGTTTGTGGTCACATTATTTGACACCATTTTACCCTAGACAAACGACAGCTGCTTGTTGGTGGCACTCTTCCATTTGTAAAAAGATGAGCCGGTGAATCTATTACTGTTTTTGAGTGTGATGGGTGCGGGGAACACCTTGTCGACGGTGGAGGCACCTACTGTGGCTATCCAAGGGGCGGTGTTGGTAATATTAGAAGGCATGGGGCCTGAGTTGTTGGTGGAGCAAGTAGGCCTGAGTAGTTACAAGCCATCCATTTTTCCGCCGAACCATCTTGGGGTCGAGGCATCCGGCCCGGCAGATGTTTGTGGTCCCGTTATTTGATGCCGTTTTGCCGTAGACAAGCGGCAGCTACTTGTTGGTGGTGCTCTTCCCTTTGTAAAGAGACGAGCCGGTGTATGTATTATGATTGCTGAGCGCGACGGGTGCGGGGAAAGCCACTTTCCATACCATAGCGTGACTTCACCCACGGTCTGTTTCTGTTGCTAAGCTTTAAAAATGCGAGGGTTTGAGTCGTATGAAGATGATTCAACGAGTCTGGAAACACACCCAAACAACCATACATTTTATCCACAGATTTGGCTTCCGTGGTCGTCAGCTTCGCCGCAAAGCCATGCATTACTACGTCGTAAGTATACAGAAGTGACAACAAATTCGACCTGGAGGCGTCGTGAAGCGTAGATACGTACCAGTCGTGGTGGAGGCTGAAGTGGTCGGGCTTCATCGACTTATCGACGTGAACAATGTATGAAAATCTTGCAATGTCCATTTTCTTCGATTCTTTGAGGCCGCTGAGGCCAACAATGGGAGCTCTACAGCAACTAAAAGCATGAAGATGAAAAGGAGCACGTAAGAAGACATGTTGCTCTTTTCCATCCACTCTGTGCTTCTAATGCAGCCCAAGTCGCTCTCAATTTATACGAGAGACTCCATGTAGATGTGTGGATACTCTTTTGAGGTACAGTACTCTGTCATAAAAGATCGTGCGATTCCCACTTTAAAATGGTGGAATTGTAAAACTAAATGAATCGACAAGTGATTGGTCGTGGTTTCTAAGCAAGGCGAAGGTCCCCGTGCAGCGTGCTCATACTTTCATTGTTTTGTCAAAATTCATTCTTGACATCATTTCCTTCCCAAGACGTGTTCGGGAAGCAAATTTTCAGAGCAAGAAGAATCAATGTGATTTATCGTAATACGTGCCCATTATCAAAACAATCTTAATACCGGAGCCTATTTTCCATTATCAAAATAATCATAATCATAGGTTGATTGGAGTGGGCTTCACGTCCGACTTATGTATTCATATTCAATATTATATTTCTTACTTACAAACATGGTTACGTTCTATATATGGGAGAATATTGAAAGATCGGTCTCGCATCTACATTTTGAGAGGTATTATTTAAGGTCAACTTGAATCGATGAGTTTAAGGAGCACGCGCTAACTCTCGATGTGTGTTGGTCGTCACCGGTGAAGAGTCCGGTGAAAAGGCCCGTGTTAACTCTTTAGCATTAAACCCGAGCCCTCCGACAAACCGTGATCACCGTCACCCTCAACAGTTCCCGTTTCATCACTGCGACAGTCAACATTTTATGCATGTCATAAGCCATGGTTTGAGACCGGTGAGAAAAAAAATGCAGGAGATTTCAAACGGACCATTGACCCACCGCGGTTAAGCACCTGCCCTGTATCTCTTGCCCTGTTTTTGCCCTGTATCGCATTTTGGATTTCAGAGAGGAACATTGTCGTCGAGCTCGTGTTGTTGCATTTCGAGCTAATTTGTTGTATTTTGGAGAGGAGCATTGCATTTCTAGCTCGTGTTGTTGCATTTCCAGGTCGTTCTCCTTTTTATAAATCCATTCCATTCGCTTTCACTATGTATTGTGATTTAAAATGAACATTTAATGTGGGGTGTTCTCTTTCCTTTGTGATTAGTTTTTTTTGTGGTCTCGCGTGCGAATTTTTCCACACCTTCCTACATTTCTTTGACTGTAAATAAACTACATTGTTGTTTCTAGAGCTTCTAATGGAGCTTAGAACATATCTTATGTTGTTGTCCTCATATCTAGAAGGGCTCTGTATCTAGTGTAGCATCCCTGTTTGTGTTGGAGGATGCCATGTTCTACATCTATTTAGATATGGCATATCTTTTGATCCTCCGAGCACTTCCATTCTCAGTTTTAGATCTTTGTCAGGGTTTCCAAGATCATTGTAAACATCGTATTTGTATATTCAATCCAAATCCCTTATATGTCCTATTTTAGTTCATCGTAAATGTATTGGGTCTTGATTCATTAATACCTTGAGCCCTTCTGGCATTGTATCAGGAAGATGTATCTATTGTTACATTGTTGCTTGCAACGTTTGCCAATTTCACACTTTTGCCTTAACTTTGTCCTCTTACTCTTTCATTCCTCAAATGTGTGGGTTAATCTCCCACTTTACAATAAATAAGTGTGAAAACTGTTAAAAACAAACCATATCAGGGGCAATTTGTAAAGATGTCTTCTGATATATAATCTCTAAAATTCAGGGTAAACCACTTCAAAATATTTAGTCAAATGCTTCATTTCTATGCATATAGGGTATCAAACTTCAAAATATTCTGTTAAATATGTACCATCTCTATAAATACATGGCAAAATCTATGGATATTTTTAAAAATACACTGTTATTATAAATTCAAGAAAATTCCTTAAATCTCTTATTAAATGTATGGTTTCTGTAAACACGGTAAAAACTATGAAATTTTTGTTAATCATATTTTTTTATTGTGGATGATGTTAAGGCTACAACATACCATAAGCCTATTCTATGGATTTTAACTAAGCTATTAAATAGAACAGTTAAAACATTAAAATCAAGGCAATACCCTGTCAAATTTTTGGATTAGGGGTTATATTGTAATTATTGATGATAACCATATATTACAATTGCTAGACAAATTTGAGGAGAGATTTAAAATAAATGGGATGAGGTCAAATTTGATATTTTATTTTATTTTTTTACAAAATATATAATAGGGATAGATGTGTACAATAAACTTTGATTAAAGATGGGTGCATACAATAAGATTAGCGCTGATTGTATTGTGATCAGGAGTGGTTCTTTTTCAGAATGCAGCTCCTTGTCTGTTTATCAATGGTGATTAGGATGGAGCTTCTATCCTGGTTCCCTTTAGGATGGTGATTAAAATTTCATGGACCTGCTTTAGTATGGATTTTGGATTTGATACACTCTTAAATTTTTATGGACCCGCTTTGCTATAGAACCTAGCTTTGATACACTTAAATTTTCATGGGCCCACTTTGCTATAAAACCTAGCTTTGATAAACTGTTAAATTCTTATAGTCCTATTTTGCCATGGAAACAAGTTTTGATACACTGTTAAATTTTCATGGACATCAAATTTTTGGATTAGGGGTTATATTGCAATTATTGATGAAAATCATATATTACGATTGTTATACAAATTTGAGGAGAGATTTCAAATAAATGAGACAAGGTAAAATTTGAGATTTTATTTTATTTTATACAAAATATATAATAAGGATAGATATGTAACATGAATACCCATGAGGCTTATGGTATTGATATCAATTCCATATATAAAACCCTCATCCCATTTATTTTAAATCAACTTATTTTTTTTGTAGGGAATTGGTATTGATATCAATCATGTGCCTCCTAATACATTTTCCATCAATGCATGATACATGTTAATATTCATAAATGCATAAGAGATGATACATAAAAATCTTATATAAATAAACGTCGATAAAACTATTATAAAAAAATGCATCACTACTTTTTTCATTATCTTCAAATATAAGATGGACTTATTAAAAATCCCAAATACATCATTCTTCCTTTTGGATTGAGATTTATTTTGGGGCAATCACTAATATGCTCTCATCATCATTTCATGAAGTTAAATCACTTTCTTTCACACATCAATGTATTTGTAAAATTTGTAATAAATAACCAAAGTCAAAGAAACATTATGTATATATGTTTCCAATTTATTATAACATTTATGGAATAGTTTACTGCCTCTTTAGAGTAAATCATTGCTCTGTATGAGATCTTATTCATTATGAAGGTCAAAGATGTGTAGCTCTATTCATTAGAGATATAACCCAACATAGAGTTGGCCTCCTTAAGATTCGTCAACACAAATCTTTATTTCATTGTTCAGATTTAGACTCTTTTCTCCAATCTTAATTTTAGAGGCACAAACATACCCATTATTCTGCTTAACAATCATAAGTTGTTAGGAGGAAGATCTTAAAAACTTAACTCTTGTGTTTTATGTTAAATATCCCCTTTTTCTATTGTAATGTCTTATTTGAAATGTAATTTTGAATTAACTCATTTTAACCTACATTATGGTTGCTAATATACAATATTATATACTCATATTCTTAACATGTACCAACAATGATATGGCGATGATAAAATAAAGTCAACATTTATGATCATATGAATTTTATTAGTTAGTTTATATAATTTATAAATGATATGATTTACAATTGATGACCAATCTCTCCTTTTATTTTTGTGTGTTATTTTAGACACCTAATTCTATTACAAGACCCTTTTACATTAGGTATGTTTCATGTTTTATCACATATGGTCTATGTGTATACATTTAGATATTTTTAGTAGACTTACCTTTTTTGGGGCCTTATGTCATCATCCCCTAACTTAGGTCTTCCTCATAACTTGAATTTTTGTGAACACTATTTTCATATAATAATATATCCATCAGATGAAAAGTGTATGAAAACCTACATATTGACTATTCAATTTCCTTTGTACAACTTTGAATGCTCTCAACATATCTAAAATAATCTTTTAGTGTCTTTTCCTTGGTTAGCCCATATAACTGTCCCCTTAATTTATGGGTCATTTGTGCCTTGATTTTCACCTTTTACTATCTTTTAAGGTCAACCCATGTGTATATATGCCCTTGAGGAGTGTGTGTGTGCACATGCACATGCACACACACACAATGCTTGGTCATTTCATCATTTACATTCTCATCCAACCCTATTATAAGCAGAGACTTTCATTCTTGTTTTATCAATTATTATCAAGAGGTCTTGACATTTAATTAAAGAATTTATACATTAATTTAATTTTTTCCTTGTATATCTAGTGCCAAGTGCTTGCATCAAATTAAGGTTATGTTAAGAGCATGTAGTTGCATTGAATTATCTAGGATATGAGGTGAAGCCATTTATCCCATGGTTGAGATTCCACTCACATGGATGTTATGGCTCCATCTCAATATGGCAGCCCATAAAATACTATTAAAGTACTAGTGTTGAATTTCAATATGATATTTGTCATATTGGCTTCTTATATTTGTATGACACCACTTTAGAGTATGATGTTTATGTCAGAGGTATTTCTACATTGAATAAGATCCTCTTGCATATGCATATATGGAAGTCTTACTCCACCTTTTTAAAAATAATTGATACCTATTTCAAAACTACATTCTTACAAGTACATTTCTAAAGTTAATTTTTTAGAATGAAAATGATTGAATATTTTGAAAATTTATATTTTAGTTTGACTGGGCGATTGATAATCACTCTATTGAAGAATTTTTTGCATGAGATCCAATAGATCTTATATATAATTTATTTTCTATGGTTTGTGTGTTTATTTGTAGTATGTCATTATTTTTATAACTACTCTCTAGTTGGCATTCCAATCACTTATGGAATTCCCTAATCCAACTCAGAGATGTAACAAGAAGAGACTTAGATCAAGGTATAGTTGAATTGAATGAAATTTTTAGTCAGCCACCACCTTCTTGAGCTACTCATGCAAATCATGTTGCTAGGATTTGGTGGAATATTAATAATTATTTTACTTTAAAGCTGTTAAAAGGCAATTGGTCACATTGGCAAATGGAAATGCTAGATATAATTTTTAAGTCTAATCTCTTATCAGAATTAATTATTCTGTGGCATGGAATATCTTTAAATATCATGATGAAAAGTTGGTTTTGGCATATACTTTGATAAAACTAGTTATGTAACATACTTACAAGAGAGATTCTTTCGTATATATCACCTTGTGATTAGATTTTAACTTTCACATGGGATGGTCTTCATGATAATTGTGTACAATTATGGAATTCTCTAGAACATACAAAGAAGCAATGTGGCAAAGAAATCATTTTACAACACCATCAGAAGAATCTGAAGATGATATAAATGCTCGTGATCATGATGGGAACTACTCAGATTAGTTGTAAAGAACTGATATTGGATAGTGGTATAATTTTGTACATGTAATGAAGAAGAAGTATTTTTATCATGAAATATTTTTGTATAATTTTGTACATGTAATGAAGAAGAAGCTTTCATTTAGTTTCACAATTGTGTTCTATCATCTCATGGGCCTCCCTAAATTTAGGGGCCTAAAATTGTGGTCCGGTAGGTGGGAATTATGGTAGTGGTGGTCTATGAGGAAATCATTTAAATAAAATTGGTGGCTTATTTTTCTACACTAAAGCTCTAATAACTCAATATGGTTTATGCCCTGACCTTACCGGTGGGTGATAAGGCAACCTAACATTACAATTGAATGAGATAAATTGCATCCTATATGGGCTCATACAATTTGTAATGCACACATGTCATAAAAATTTTCCTTATGTCACCTACTAGCATTTGTTTTCATGTGTTGTCCATAAATACCAGTATGTCCATGGCTCTATTTCAATACATAGAATGATTAGTTGATGGACAATGGGAATATCATGTGGGATTCTTAGCAATTTCACTTTTTTTAATCCTCTCCTGATTCTATGGGCTTCATAGCAAATTCCCTATTTTTAAAACCCTATCTTCATTTTATGGGATTCCTAGCAATTTCTATATTTTTAAACCTTTCTTGAAGCTATGGGATTCACAGAAAAATCACATTCTTGTGCTTGACCCACCTGCTTACAGTTAGTGCATGCCACTTAAGATTGTCTATAAACATAACTACCTTGTGTATGCACTATTTTATCCATTTCTACGTTTTGATGCATTTATTTTGATATGTTTTATGAAGGGTTTTATATTGATTTCAATGAGGCTTTTTACATTCTTATAACCTTTTTGTTCATAGTTTTTGTCAAATTTTTATTAAGTGGTTTGAATTTTCATATTTTAATTTCTATGTGCAGTTCATGGCTTTTATTTGCGGTATGTTTGACCGAAACATGTGTTTATTGGTTACACCTGAGTGGAAAGGAAGACATATTTATATCAAAAACATGTTATTTTATCTTCAAAATGAAATCATATGGAAATATGGCAATTTTATATTTGATGAAGTGTCTTTACATCGTGCCTCTACATTGCTTTAACAGACGAGATAGGTTTATGTTTGTATTTGTGTGATCAAATAGGTGTGTGTGTGGACATCGATTCTTAATATTGTTATCATGAAATTATAGGGGATAGGGATGTGCCTTGAGGTCTGATCATTGAGCTACATGACAACACAAATTTCATGTATGGGTTATTTCTAGATATTCACATTTATTGCACAAACATTTTGAACAGGCATCATCAAGGTAGGAACAAAATTAAATACAAAAAATCACTATGGATGCATTTGCAATACCTGATTTAGAAGACATTCCCATAGACAATTTTTTTGATACTTTGACTGATTTTCCATTGGTCAACATATTTTTTGATGCTGACATGCATCAATTCCCGCTTACTTGTTATGCAATGTTTAATTTTTTAGTTGCCATACTATTCTCCATTCTCTCCCCCTACTTGATGTAATGTTTAAAGGAAGTCATGAATTTTTTTTTGTATATTTATTTCACTTCTCTCGATAATTTAAACTTATCTTTATATAGACTTTATTTTAACTCTTTCTATGGTGTCATGAACTTTCTAATGTTTTTACATATGACACCTCTAAAATAGATTTATATCTTGAATGGACTAATACATGTTAAATGTAATAGTTCATGAAAAACAATTTATTTGAATGAGAGGTATAATAAATGTAGCCAAAAATGGCGTTCTCTTCTTTGTTGATGCATATGAGTCTGACTGCCCATTTCGATGACGTGTATGTGTTTTGATGTTGTTTGGACCAAATTATGCTTATATTGTATGCATTATTCATTTTTTTTCCTTTTTACATTACATTATATGACAAATAGGATTCAATTAAAAAAAAAGTCCTCTGCAATACAAGGAAACTTGTCTTCACTCAATACAAAAAGTTCATTTCTAATTCGTTCAATGAAATATTCTCCTTGTAGGCTATAATAGATGTTAAAAAGGTGGGAATAAATAATGCACCTTGAATGGTAGAAGCCAGGTGATGGTATATTTGATTGCATTTTTATCAAGTGGGCCAATTTTCCTAACATCAATGAGGAAGACTTATGGATTGCCTGGGTTGAGTAGGACAAGGTTGATGACTTCATCAAAGGAGAATTGATAAGGGCATTTTCCCAACAAATTTTTATGTTTCACATCATAAGAAAAATTTAGATTTTACTGGAAAGGATATCAAGATCACCACAACCTATGAATATGTCATGTGAGTCACCTCACACTATAGATTGCAAGTTGATGTCTATTTAGATGATATTATGTTCCATTCATTTACATATTTTCATCTTGCATGACTATTTTTTAATTCACCACAATCATGGAGATACTGGTGTTCATATGGCCCCAATGACTTTTGGGAAATTGATGCCATGCCAAAAGATAAGTCTTTAATGCCCCAATCTAGAAAGGGTAGCCATTTGGGTCGAAGGTACGTAAGGTGTGGTTGTCATTATCATTTCAGCACATGATGCATGGTTTGTAGACCCAATCATGTGATGCTTATATAAAATTAAGTAGAATACATGGACAATGAGCACAACTATTACCATGACCAATAATATGAACAGTTCAAGGGAAAAAAATATTTTTTTCTCCTCACATTGGCCCCCAACTTAATGAATGGATTCATAGGCTATTATTATTGGAAATGTTTGGTGATGCTATCCACATTAAACATTGGGAGATGGTGCATGAAAAATTTGTATTGTTTAGTGGTGAAATAGAGTGGGATTATTTTTTGAGCAAGGATGACATATACAATAGAGAGCAAATGATTAAGGAAATAAAATATGTGTACATTACCGATGATGCAACAGGTGTTCAGGAGTGGGCACTAGTGAATCTATACAAGCGGTTTTTATATTAGAGATATAATGAGGGAGATCTTGATGGGGATGGGGAAATCCCCTTCATCTTGGGCATCTAACTCCCATAAAAACTAGAATAGTTGTTGAGATTTGGGAAGCATAGCTTATTGGCGATGCATGCAATGTTTGAGATGAATGCAATGAAGGTATTATGGAAATATTCGTAAGAGTAGTTGATAATATTAGTTGTTTTGATGTTTGTAATAATAGTATTTATTCCAATGTTTTTATTTTTTCTTGTACAGTTCCAATTATACACACTATTAACATTTGATTCCAAACATAAAGGTGTGCCCATTTCATGATTCATTATGTATCGATCATGTACTATTGACATAAGATAATGGATGCAAATTATTCTTCAAAGATTGAATTTGAAAGACATTGAATGGATAATTAGTGCCTTCATGGTTGACGATGTTGGTGTAGAGATAAAAGCTATTAAGTGCATCATAATTATTCTTACATGCATCATGGAATTCATATTTATATGTTCATAGACACCATCCCCACCTTATTCCATTAGCTTATGTAAAAATATTATGTTATTTATGGATACATTCGACTGTGAGGTATATTTATGTATTTGGCATGTTTGTCCCACATGGTTAAAGAATTTGATAGCAAAGGTGAAAGATGATGATGTAAGATGTATGATGTTTCAGGACTTGGGGTTCATAATGCATAGTTGTGCCATTGAGGACATGGATACAAGGGATTCCAAAAAGTTTGTAGAAATATATCACTCCTCTCAACCCACTTTTGTCAAATATTGGGAACAACACTAGGCATATAGGGTTAGAATGTGGTCACGATGTTATTAAACACTTTTGCATGCTAGGAAAGACACCAATGCATCTATATAATCTTACCATTCACATTTAAAATGTCATTTATGAAGCATATTATGGATTTTTGTACATCACAGGGTGGATTGGTTGGATTACCAACCAACAATATCGATTTACATACATTATTGGTGGCTATAACTATGCAAGGACATCAAATTCCACAGGTACTTAAAAGTAGAAAGACATGAAAATATTTCATGGGTATGGGCTTTGAACATCCCAAATTCTCATTTTACCTTTGAAAATAGTGACCCTCGTATGACATGGATATAAAGTGCAAAAGATGAGACATTGCATTATCACATCTTCAATGTAACACCTTCTATGTCGATGTGTAATTACTCATTTTCAATTCAAAGATATACTTGCAAGCATGTGCTCAAGGTGGACTTGATAAGAAAGATGAAAACTCAGGGAGTTGTATAGGATACAACCATAATTCATGGTGTTAGTGAGAGCATCAATAACATTGATGTTGAGTACCATGTAAGTTTTGTTCCCCCCCCCATACTGTATGCATTGACAACTTCAAGGTGACTATAGTTTGTGTAATATATTTTCATTTCCCATGTCAAAGACACTGGAGTTTAAATTAAAAATGAGTGAGAAGGCATGGGTGTTAGAGGTTTGCACACCAAAATGCTTGGTGTATCGGATATGTATATGCAAGGATCAAGCCATACACTAGAATTTGTTGCAGTAAATCTAGTAGATGATAATGAAGAACAGCTGAGGGGGCTGATATTATAAGTCTAGTAACTAGTTGCAATCATTTGTTTTTCATATTTTTTGGTATTTCTAACTCAGTAATTTTCACTTTATGAATAGATCCCATAAACTGCCAGAGTTGATGATATTGAGGCCCTGATATGCAAAGCATAAGAGCTATTTGATAGATGTTGTGTAGTGGATAGAAACTATGGCATTCTTCAAGAATTGTATGGCATAGGTTTACAACAAGGTATAGAGTAGGGAGATATCAAATGCATAATACCTAATGCGTCATCCATTCCAAAAAGTATAGAATGGGCATGGAACTTCCACCTATAGATAGAGATACTTCATATAAAATATGAATAGACATAGATATCATAGCATGAAGCAAGAGACCACACTTTTTCCAACCCCACATCATAAAAATCCAATATGAAAAGTCTGGGATGATGAGCTTAATAGATAAATGAAGCAATATATGGGTGGACATAATAGAGACAATGCATCCTAATTGCAACCCTTTGTAGGTTTTAGTGACATCACAACAATAATAGATGCATGTAACAATAATAAATGCATGTAACAAAAAATAAATACTTTTTTGTAAGGTGAATAATTCTCTTAGACTGCCCACATGTGGTAACATATTACATAAATGCACTATGGAAAAATTTATTGGATATGGATATTACAAAATTTGAACTGAATCGTACAAAGATTTAAGAAAAAAGTGAAAAATATATAAACAAAGAAATAAACCACTCATTGATTATAAAAGAGGTGAATCACCTTTCCTCTTAACACACACTACTATTCATTAAAAACTTTTTTTAATATAATTTTGGCATTATGCTCATCATTTTGAAGGGATTTGGAAGGTTTCTGTAAATAATCCTTTGCCATAAAAATTATCTTTTATTATGGATAGTTCCACTAGGATAACTACTCAAGATGAAAAAATACCCTATTTAACTTATCTTGGATCTTTTTAGTTGTTCCATACTAACTCATCATTCTATTTTATACCCAAAGTTTACTAAGATTACACAAGTCTTGTAGCCTTTTTTTGGATACACCTCCTTGCTTGGGACACTCCACGACTCACTTTGTAAAACTAAGTTCATATGCTAGCACTCTTTATCCTTTTTGAACTTTGTGCTCAATCTCAAAACCTGAAAACCCATGATAATGTGGTTTATAATTCAAACATTCCATAGTTAGGTCTTCAACCCTGTAACCCTGAGTTTCCCTTAGCTTGGTCTCCACACATGCCAAAACTCTCAAGAACTATGTGATTCACCTATGGAATGGTAGTTCCAAGCTTCCTGCAAAATTTGAGGTTTCAACTCCTTTGCAATACAAAATAAAACAAAACAAAACAAAACTTAACAAGTCCTTTAATCTATTTGGAAATCCTTGGTAAAGGTTTAAGATCTCAACTTGTTCCCCAAACAACTATAGTCTTGTAATTAGTTAGATAAACCAAGTATTGAGCAAGCAAAATATGGTGAAGAATATATTGGGATCATCCTCATGAGTAATTCTTGTTTATTGAGATTTATGGAGTTTTTTTAATCCTTTTTCAATAATCTATAGGGTTTAAAAATGTTGAGACCAAAACAAAACATCAAAGAAACACTTGCAGACTTGTACATTACCATTGTGTACATAGAGTATAGGAAAAGATGTTACAGAGATGTTGGTAGGTGTATTTCTTGACTTGATAAGATTGAGGAGTAGTTCATTTTGAACCTAGAACTAGGTGGCATAACCCTATATGTAAGTCTGGGTGTTCATTTTGAACCTAGAACATGGTAACAGATTGAATGGAAGGATTTTGTGCATAACTATTGATGGGAGAAGGTGAATACAGTTGTTATTAACCTTTATGAAGATTTTTGATAATTTGGAAAATATGGATGGTTTGAACCATTAAAATAGGCTCCACAGACCTTAAAACTATGACTGTGTGCATTTAGTGAGACAAATCACCTATGATCTAGTGAGTACTATGTGTAAACAATGATGTGGTAGACCTAGAAAGGCCTAATAGGCCTTAATAGAGAGGAAAAAGTGTTTAAAAAAATAATCTAGTGAGTGAATCAAAGCTTTAAACTTGGTCAAGAGTAAGAGGACCATAAAGGGTATCTTAAAATGAAATTAGCTTGGTGTTTTGAATTTGTACCACACCATAATTGAACCTTGAACACTAACAGTTTACTAATTTGTCTTGATGCTCCTGCATCATAAATGATAGGGAATAATTTAAGAGGGGTATTGCTAATAGAAAGGAAGTTCCAAAGAGACCATAAGGAGAATAAAAATAATAATAATAACTACAAGATAAACATAACATTGATGAACATAAGAAGGACCATATAAAACCAAGTGTAGAGAGAGAGCATTAGTTATAGGAGTTTAGTGAAGTGTTGATCATCCTTTGCATCACTTTCATTATTTATTGTACTTATAGCATTCTCCAAACCGGTTTATTCATCTTATCTATATTAATTGATTCAACATTTCATTACAACATAGTCTATTAACGGACTTGGTCACCTTTCTTGAGGGTTCTTGAGCATTTTCTCATTCTCACTTTTCCTCCCTCTACTTGGAGACCTCTTCCTATTTATTTTCTCTCTCCTCTACCCAATATACCAAAATTTAATGTTTGATCAAATTAGGACATAAATATTTATTGGAATTTAGCATTTAACACAATGATTGACATTATTCTAGCCAACCTTACTATGACAGCTTATACAAAAATCAAAGTATCATTAATCCTTGGTTAAAGCAAGTATAGTATTCAAACAATTTTAAGTTCTAAGTCAAATCAAGTGAAATAATAAAATAGAGTTAGTATTCAAATTACCTATTGAAAAAGTGTTAACAATTAAATTTGTGCCTTGCAGTAGTCAACAATCAATAGAAGCAGTTTCGATCAAGCAATAGTGGCCTAATAAAGAAAGATTATGGAAAACAATATTGGGATTTCACACTTTCCATGTCAATAAAAATTGGATGTTTCGGTCAAAAATAATAATGTCCCTCACACACATTGACACTCAACTTTGATAGCTTGTTCTCTTCTATTTACTTGTTAGTTACATGTATGTAGGTAGTTACAAACTTCTTGATGCATGAAATTGCATTTGACTACCACATTCTATTTACATTCTATTATACATTTGAAACTACATTAGTTTTTACCAAACTCATCAAAACATCTTACTATGTTGGTTAACTACATGCAAAATGATTAAATACAATTTGTGAATTATTTTTGTAAATTATCACTAATTAATTTTTGTAATTGTGTGGCATTAATACTACATGGGGAGTGTTGTAGAAACATGGGATGAATTCCATAAATTCATATGGAAAAAATTAAATGTACTGGAGGAGCTCAATGTAGAACGGTAAGCATTGCATGAAATCTCATGTGTGGTAGCTGGTTCCATCATTTGGATGAGGTTTGGAACCACAAAAAATTTCATGTAGCCTGATGGATTGTAATGGGTGAATTTTCTCCTGCATTAAAACATAGCATATCCTACCTACCACGTTCTGATGGTGAGCTATGAGAACATAACATTCATAGATATGCCTGATCATGATTTGTACATACAATTGTCATATGAATGATCAGATGTCGATGCCATGTTTCCTAATGCGTGGGGTGCTTCTTGTGCCATTCCATCATATATGAGGCCCTCCTTGGAGAAATTCTTTCCAGTGAAGGTGTCTAATGATTTGGATGTCTATGTGCATCTAGATCAAGTATAAAATATATTCATTAGTGCCAAAATACCATTCAGATTGCATTTAAAATTATATAGTGTTTAGAATAACCTCTTTTAGGCCTCTACTCTTTGTTTGGCACAACCATATGCAACATTGTGGAAGAGATACATAATCTCCCAAAACACAAATTTTCCTCTCATCCAACTAGGCCAAAGGATTTCAAGAACATAGTGACAATTTTTTTACATGCATGTTGTAGAGGATGAAATCAATGGTGACTACAATCCATTGGATGAAAGTGATGGTTCTGAAAGTGAATAGAATAGTTTTATAAAAATATGTTTCAATGTTGATAAATATTTTAATCTATTGCTAAATAAAGTACATATTTTTGTATTACATATTTGTTTTTGTTCTTAATGTTGATGTTAACTGTTGTTCTTGATGTTGATTGATTCAGACAATAAGCTACTTATCTCACACTTTGCCTTGTTCTTGATTGCATTTATTTGTACAAGTTCACTAACTCATTTCTCACTATGTGGTTTATGGTTATTCAAAATATATTTAGGTTCAAGGTATCTAAACATGTTCTTGGAGGTATCTTAAGAATCCTCAATTCACTTATTAACTCTTCCTAGCTTCAACCCTCTACTTACACAAATTTGTCTATTCTACTCACACAGGCTTGTAGCCCTCTTTTTGGTGAATTTATTTCTATATGGATATGTAAAGATTCAATTTATAAATCCAATTATTGATCTAGATACCCTTTTTACTTCATTACAATACACCTCTTCAATCCATTTTTTTTACACACTTGAGCCTCCATTCAAATTTTCTAACAAGATCTTTGCCTCACTATACATTCAGACTCTGTCAATAGGGTTTCCAGGCTTTGTCTCAAGGTTTTGACTTCACAAAAATGTTTAAAAACATTGTCAAATATTTCAAATCCTTTGAATAAAATCCTTATACCTTTCTAAATGTTTAATTCCATTTCTTAATGTCAATTTCCACTACACTATCCACACTATTGCCTCTTTTGTGTACACAGTCTCCATTTACTAAATCTGAAAATAAGTTATTGTGAGTTTCTATTCATGTTTTTATGAATATCATTGATTTTTTAAGCCTATGAAGGTTCTCCAAGATCAGTTCCAATATGAAACAACTTTTCCAAACACTTGATCTTCACTAGAACACTCCTAAAGGATTGTAAGTGTCCTCTTCAAGTTTTAGATTGCTAAAGGGATTTACCGACTCTGTCTGAAGGTGATAGGTCCAAAGACACTTTTTGAAATCTCTTATAATTATTCCCAACACTTTTGATATCATAGTTAACCTCTTTTACTACAATTTGTATACTCACAACCTAAGTATTTTCTTTCTAAAAGGATTGTGACGTCCTCAAAACTATTTAACATAAAAGTAACAACATGAATGGTCTCACATACATTGAATAACATAAAAAAGGAATTTCTAATTCAAACTAAATTTCAAAAAATAATACATTATGAATCTTTTCCCCTTGAGCAAAAATATGCAGTCAATCTTCATTTCTATGCACAAAAAATAGGGTTGCAGCCCTATTGCTAAAACTTGAAGTCACTATTCATATTATTTTGTCTCTTGATCTCTTATTTTTTTTTAGTACACATGAAAAAATGATCAAAAAACTAAAATTGAACTATTATTGAAACAAATGTAACTACCTAAACTACCTATCAACAATCATTTGTAAGACATTTGGCACCTTGGCACAAGTTTCAAGGTTGATTTTTCATAAAAGTGACCTATGCATATGTGAAAATGTGTTTATGATGTAATATTTAGGATTTATAAATAATTTGATGTTGTTTTATGTTATTTTATGTTTATGTTAGTTGACATTTATTTGTGATGTTAGTTGATGTAATGAATAAAGAAGGAATTTAGCCATGTAAGTTGATGTTCTTGACGTATATTGATGTGTTTTGAATCATGTATATTTCCATTGAAGAACCTTGAGGCCATGTATTTTTCTATATTTATGTCGAGTTGCAGGTTGTTGAATGATTGGTGAAAATAACCAATAAGGGATGTAGGTTATAGTCATAAAAGGAAGATATTGGAATGTTTGGTTACATATCAAGTTGGAGTTTAATGTGGAAAACATCATTGTATAGGTTGATAAAGTACAAACCTTCAAAGAGTTGTGATAATATAAGTAACAAGGTGAGATTGAGAGTAAAATGGACCATTGAATCCTTAAGGCCCTATAGACTATTGTCTCCATCATAGAATGAGGTAATCCTTTAGATTTAAGACAATAATCAACTATGTGATGAGATGATGATTGAGAGATGGATTTTTGGTTCCCTTAGAGGGTAATTTTTTTTATTTGAATACAAGATAGGTAGTGAGCTTCTATTCATCGTTCACAAAAGGATTAACTCTGTTACATAGTCCATAACCGATGTTTTGGTAGATATTAGAATGGATATACATTGGGAGAGAGGTAAGATCATTATGATAGTAATTTATTGATGTAAATAACCAGGAGAGAAGATATTAATGATAATTATTGAAATAAAGAAACCCCAAACTGGAAGTTGACAATATATAGGCCTTGATTATATACTTGCGTTGTTTCATGACTACAAGGACTGATCTTTGAGAGAATCCATATGATCAACAAGTTCTTGGATTATAAAACATATTGGTAAGTTTATTGTGGATATTTGAATTGTTTTATAATCTCTCTTTGTTTGAAACATTGTTTTTGGTTGTCCAATAGGGACACAATCTTATAGGAAACCCTTATAATCTACACAGTCAAAGGGAAATTGAGTTAGAATGTGTGAACATAGGATTGGATTTTGGTTTTGAAAGATTATAAGAGTGGAATTATGATAATACAGATCCTAATACCCATTTATAGTGATATGAAAGTCTTTGAAACATTTTCAAGATAATTCTGTTCATCCTAGATTTGTATACAGGCAAGGAAACCATAGACTAGGGTTTAGTCAATTTGGACAATTTCCAGAGTTAGAAAAATGTGAAACTTGGTGATTTGAAAGGAAATAATATGTCTAAGAGTATTTCATAATTTTTTGTCCTATAAAGACTCATTCCATATGTATTTGGTTAACTGAGTTGTAAATAGGTAGAATTAGGCTTGTAAGGGCTAATTTTGTAGAGAAAAGGGCTAAGAAAATGGTGAGAAGGAGTAAACCAGATCTTGAAACTTAATAATAAGTTGTATCCTTATGGAGGGAGATCATATTAAACCCTAAACCTCTAATAAATATTGTATAATATATAAACAAAGGAGGAACATCCAAAATAGGGCTACTAGCCTAGAAAAAACATGAAGAGTGAACTATGTGGAAAGAAGTAATTAATGGTGAGTTGAAAGTTGAGATGGGTTCATTCAGGTGTGATGAGAGCACATATAACTATCTATGACTAAGGATTGAGCTATGGGAACCTAAATAAGGAATTCTCCTTTAGACCTAAGAGCTATTGAGAGAATTGCATGAAAAGTGAGATCAGTGTTATGAACTGACCACATGATAGATGTATAATGAATCAAAGAAGTGTATATAAAATATGCAAGGGATAAGTATTTGTAAAATAATACTACTAATCCTAGGAACCTAGAGAAATGATGGAAGGATATGAAACCTTGAAGGAAACATTGAATGTGAATTTTTGCAAGAGTAAACCATAAAGTGAGTGTAACCATTTGGATTTATAACCACATATTGATGTTTATGATTACTTCTCCCCTTACCTAGGCATCATATCTACCTCTATAGAGTCATAAACATCCCCTTCAGCATCTGAATAATTTTCATTGCTTCTGTTTAGTTTTTCTTGAACTAAAATAGCTAGTAAGAGTTCTATGTGTAGGATCATAAGGCCCAAGATTTTTATCTTTGAATTGAGAGGCACAAAGACCTATTCAAGACAGACTTGGGCCTTTGAATATTAATCTAATTTTCAAATAAGATAATGGATACAACAAGCAATATATAGAAGTACCAAATAATTTAACTATACATATGTAGTTTATTTCACTATAGCTTAAGAAAATCCTAAAATGTTATCCTTTATTTTAACAAAGAACTCAATTACTTAAAAAACTATTCAAAATAGCCAGTTTTTTGTAAAACTAGATAATTAGGTCTCATGAGAACCAAGCCTACATGCATTCAGAACATGCACACTATCTTTAAGCATTCAGGACATACATACCATCTTTTATGAACATTCATAAATAATCTAGCCTATATGTTACATGATCAAGCAAGTTTACAATTAATATAAAAATGTCATGGCTCTAAAAAGGCCTATAGACTATGTAATTACAACTCATTTTTACTCAATTTATATTTAAAAATAAAAAATAAGCCACATGATTAGAAGAAGATAAAAAAATAGGTCAGGGAGAAACTCAAGGAACTTTAAAAGCCATGATGACATAGTATATTTTCATAATAAGACAATTTTTCTTTTTGGTTAAAAAAATTCTGAACATAGTCATTCATTCGTTCATAAATAAATTAAATACATAAGATGAAGTAAGCAACTGGTGGTAAATAAACATCTATTTTCTAGATTAAAATGTGAATAATCATGTGTTTCAATTGATTTTCATCCAAAGTTATAAGCATACATCATGTAATACCAGACACATGAGTCGTTGCACACTACTAATTATAATTATTCATGTATGGAATACCATGTCTATTAGGAGACATCCCATTGGCTTGTGCAAATAAGATATCAAACTCCACCTTCAAAATCTATAGTTTTTTCTCATATATGGCAACTATTCCTTTAGGCTTCATTACATGGCATGCACAGTCTCTGTCCTTATATCATGGAGTGATTTTATGTAGGCATGGGCATCTTATAGATTGAAAACCTTTATTCCAACATCCATCTTCTCATCCCTCAGTGTGAGAAGTGCACGGTGCAACTTCTTGACCTCTTTGGTCTTGTTAGCCAATGTAGGTTCCAACTTGATAACCTTTGCCCTTGCACCATCAAGAAGCTCAGTAAAAAATTGATTTTCACTTTTGAGTGATTGGTTTTTTATATCTTCTAGTGACAGTTGCAAACCAATATGTTCTTATATAACCATTGTATTTTGGGATCTCATCCTTGTGAAAAGTTCTTCCATGTCCTTGGGCAATTGGGTAGCCACATTTTCTTTTAGATTTGGGACTTCATCTGTAAAAAATATGATACACGTGAAATTTAATGATAGCATTCAATATTTTTAGCATTGAAAAGCTAAAAAAAGATAGACATAAATGAGGGTCTATAAGAATATACAAAAGCTAAGAACATCCAATTTTTAATAATTACGAATAGTTTCCTTACACACAAAGATTTTTCTAACTTAAATGAAAATAATGAAATCTTTACCTATGGCATGGTCATTATGATGTATTGGAGTGTTACCCCATTCTTTCTCTCCCCTTCTCCCCTGCCTTGAACCACAGGGCATAGACATCGACAATTATTATATCGATTGCCTTAACAAACAAACACATGATGTGAGACAAAAGAAAGATAGAAAGACAAGCCATGCATACAAATCTTATAATTCACTCCTTCCCACCATAGTTACTTTTATATAGACATTAATACATGCAAACATGTGAACTTTGTCACCAACATGTGAAAGAATGAAAGGTGAATAAGGTATACATGTGAAGATGATAGATCGCTAGTCAAAACATCACATACCATACACATAAAAAATATACGATGAGTACATGGGAAAAACATTGCATCATTGAACCATGCACGATTGTGCAATAGATCGGTAAATGCAAATTAACCACCAAACCATTGCTTAAATCATACATAAATAAAAAACTACGTATCTAGCACAAACCAAAAATAAAACACTTGTATTCAAATATCCTTTCCAAATAATATGTTTGACCACACATCAAACATGTCATACATATTATGCTAAAATGTATGTATATAAATAATAGTGTCCAAGGCAGCAACTACAAGGCAATATCACTGTTCATGTCGTATCCATTAGGCCTCTATAAATAGACAAAAAAGTGGAAGCAGTCAACCACATGAATACACATATATGCATGTCACCTTGGACACCTACATTTGAAAATGTGCAGTTTAGAAATCTTGACAAAATAAAAGAATAAGACACCAACATGAAGAATAAAATTGTCAGTTTCAGTAAATAAGAACTATCATACCTTCTAAACATGGTCCATCCATGCCTATGACTGTATCAACTCATCTCCACCAAAAGCCTATATGCAATAATAATATATAGCACTATCAAAATATGTAATGGCAAGGTTGAAAGAAGGTACAGGGAATAAAGAAGAGTGTATATAATACATAGTCATCGTAAGAAGTATAATATCAATTTATGAGGTAACCTGTCATGCACACTTTCATTTGTTACACCCTCCCCGACAAACATATCTACCATTCTACAAATACATATCTCTAAAAGGAATGTGATCCTCATCACTATAATGGGCTTGAGGGTTATCCCTCTATAATAGAAATGATGATTATTACATAATTATTAATATTAGTATTGAGTAAGTTGAATTAAACTTAACATTAACTTCATGAAAACCAAAATAGAATGCATTTAACTTGAGGTCCATTATTGCATACACCTTATTGTTACTTCACCCTTTCTCTTTATCGTTCCATTTGTCGACAATATTATCTTTGTTGAATGCAGGCATCCCTTCTCCGTGCCAATTTTTCACTTGAATCATATGCACCCATCCCATCATCAATAGACTTCAAGGCTATCTCGTTGAGATAACATAACTCAGACACATCCTCCATAGCCAGCTATGATCTTTCTATCCTATATCTCTTGCTGATGCTTTGATTTTTCAAGAGTTATTCTATTAGCCTCTTTTTTGTTTGCTTTTTATTGATTTATCTTCCCTTAGGCTTATATTTCCCACTTTCGGCATGCCTAGGGGGCCTCCTTGGAATGGGTTTTCGACCATAAATCTTATGATGGTGAGTGTTAAGTCTATCTCGTGACCAAAATAGATGACTACCATCAGCTCTAAATGTGTTACATGGCCTCAATAAGTAAAGGTACACATTCTACCTTGTAATATTCTAATCCTTGATTATGTACTCACCTGCATATTGTCATTCAATAAGGAAGAGATGTGAGGTTAAAAGCATAAAGCAATAAATAAAATATAATGTCATTAAACACAATAAAATGTTAAAATATAAAATAATAAACATAACATAACATCATCAAAGACAATCAAATGTTCTTACAACATTCGGTTCCTCCATTTCAGATTATGAAGCATCCGAAAGCCAATCACCATCATCATTGTCATCGAGGTCATATGACTCCACCTCCTCCTACCACATAGGTGGACATATATATGTGATTCTAACTCTAAACATATATGGAACAACAAACAAGGGCTATGATCATGTTAAATTAAAGAGAGACTAGAAAAAATATGCACATTTGTAGGGATAAAGTCATTATACAGGTGACTATCAACCACATCCATATGGCTTCGATCCACCCCTTCCAAGTAAAACATAAAATAAAAACAACATAGAAAAATGCATGGTGTGTCAAGAGAATTTTAATGCATGAAATAAAAATTATTTAACATGAGGATAAATCAAACATTAAGGGAAACCATAGAATCCCATACCTCTATTTATAAATAGTAATTGGATACTTCAGGGACACCTTCGATCTACTCCACCCTCTCTTCCTATAGTATTAAAAAAGATATAACATATAAAAATAGGGATGCGTGGTTCACAATTATTGAGCATGGAAAATGAAAGAGAGATTAAAAAAATATGCACATTTTTAGGGATGGATTCATTATGTAGTTGACTATCAGCCATGTCCATGCGTCTCTACTCCACCCCTTCCAACTAAAACACAAAATAAAAATAACATAGAAAAATACATGGTGTGTCAGTCAAAAATATTGTAATTTTGATTGTTGTAAGAGAGAAGAAAGAAGCATTATTTAACATGAGGAGAAATTAAACATTAAGGGAAGCCAAAGGTTCCCATACATCTCTTGAAAAATAGTCATTGGGCACTTTGGGGACACCCTCTTCACCTTTGGTCTGTTCTACCCCCTCCTCCTACACTATTAAAAAAGGGTATTGTAACAAATCAAAAAAGGGATGCATGGTTTTCAAATGTTGATAATTTTACATATGCATTAAGAATATTAATTTAGGCATTGAAAATACATGGACCATCAATAAAATTACCTATGTTATCCCCTTATTTGCTTTTTTATTAGGTAAATATTCCATCTCACACTGGGATTGCACCCCTGGTTATTCACAAGTAGGGGATGGTTATCTCATAGTAATGGGAATACCATCCCCAATTATTGATTCTCCATATAGCTTCCTCTTTCGATATCTGAGGGGGCAAGGGGAACATCTAAACTGAGAAATTGCATGTAATGAGGACTTATGACCAACTTCTTTCTCCTAACATAATGCATGTCATAATAAATTAACATCAACAAAAAAATTAGATAACTCAAATTCACGTTCGAGTATAGTAGTTGAAAATAAATACCATTTGTTCAGTCTTAGCATAAATTTCTTTGATAAAATCATCTAATTCCCACTCATCCATCTTAAATCTACAACAGTTAACATTCATAGTATTAGTTGCCAACAAACAATAAATTACATTCAAACAAGTTAAGAATATGCTTTACAACACTAACCCTTACCAATGAAATGCTTATAGAAATCACCGTAAAGGTCACCATGAGAGTAAAATGGTGTGTCAATAGCTAGGATAATCCAACTAGTTAGCAACGTAACGTAGCAGTCATGGAATAATTAGAGAAATTACTGTTCATAAAATTGACACCCTATATACTTACATGTATATGAAGAGACTTAAAGTGTGAACTATTATAAATAATAATAGATGATTATAAAATTTGTGACCTCATGACTATCCATGGAGTTCATTCCTCTATGACTCTGTGACCATTGTTCATGCAAATAAGATATAAAGGTTTTAATTGGGTCATAGATTACTCATGATTCTAACACATCACCGTATCAAAGTCTCACACTTGGTCTTTCCTCATAAAATCTTTGTAAGATTTTATTAGGTCTATAAATGTATTGAAAAATATATTACGTCTTATTATATATGTGAACAAATGAGGGAATTTTGTCATGGTGGAAGCATTATCAATTTTTTTATGGAGGCCATAAGAATAAAATAGAAACTTTTTTATACGAATAATATTGTGTTAGGACACACCACATTTACTTAAAATGTGGAAGTATATAGTGTAGCCTGTGTGTGTGTCTGTGTGTGGGGGGCTGGGGGGGGGGGGGGAGGCGGGCTAAACAACTAACCTATATAAGCCACCTTAAGAAAAAATTAAACTATTCTATTTGAGAAAATAAAAAGACTCGGTACAAACCAATAAAATTTTGCGACATGAGAACTACATGTAGGAAAATAAATACCTTGCATATTACATATTTTATAATTCATGCATTCCAAACACAGACACAAACAAAGGCAACCACCTCAACAAAATATTCCCTTGCATTCTCCTGTACTCCTTTTTTTCATGTAGAGATAATGAAACAAAAGGAGTGGATCAACATTTTATTTATCACAAGAAGAGACTAAGAAGATAAAAAACTTAACAACAAAATCAATATATATTATCTGCATCTCAATAAATAATGAATATTAACTATAGAAAGGATGAAGTAAATACCTTACACAATACATAACTACTAGTCTATGAATTCTAAATGCAGCAAAGAGTGTATCAACACAAAAACTAAATCAAGGAAACAACCACATCAAAGTGATTCCTTTTTATTCTCTTGAACTCCAACATTTTATTTCCACGAAGAGACAATAAAATAAAAAAATTGAACACACATTTATTTATCTCAAGAATAAATTTAAAAGAAAAAATACTAGAAAACAAATTTTATACGCACGAATTCTGCATCTTAGAAAATAGTGAAGAATGGCCATGGACGCTATACTTACACAAAAAATATGATCCTTACACACTCTCAAAATGATATCAAAAATTCTCAAATAGTATACAACTTCATATATAATCTTCTCTTTTTGAATACATTGTTAATGCTACTATTAGTTTGTATTAATAACATATCAAGGGAACCTCTACATCCTTACAAGAAAATTAAAATTTAAAATAAAAAATAATAGTATCTAATGTAAGATTATAAATATATGCATAACAAACTTACTATTAAAAGAAAAGGCACCACAATCATTGATTTAATATATTGACTACTCACCATTATGTATCTGTCATTACATTGTTTACAATCAAATCATCCTCGATGATCATACTTTTAACATTATGATGCAACCCGACCAATATGCGATACATGTCAAAAGCAAGAGAACTTGATCGTATTCATCCTTAAAAAATAGATGCATGTTATTGATTGAATATGAAAGACAAGGCTCTATCTAATAGGTGAACACCTATCGATATAATTATAGTGGATTGATTTACGACAACCTTAATTAATTTTTATATTAAAAATAATAACCTTGATTAGTTTTAATATTAAAACTAATTGATTAGTCCAAATTATTAAGTACAATTTCAAAAAGAAACCCTTCTAAAATTAATAATTTAATAAATTAATAGGTCTTCCTTATTATCACATAAATTCTAAACATAATTTCAAAAAATAGGTATCACACAAATATATACAATTTTGGTAGGAGGCACAATTTGGTTTGCTCTTAATTTCAAATAATGTCAACCAATACCATAGCGTGACTTAACCCACGGTCCGTTTCTGGCGCTAAGCTTCAAAAAATCGGGGGTTCGAGTTGTATGAAGATGATTCAACGAGTCTGGAAACACACCCAAATAGCCATACATTTTTTCCACAGATTTGGCTTCCATGGCCGTCAGCTTCACCGCCAAGCCATTCATTACTACGTCGCAAGTATACAGAAGTGACCGTGAATTCGACCAGTCGTGGTGGAGACTGAAGTGGTCAGGCTTCATCGTCTTATCGACGTGAACATGTATGAAAATATTTCAATGTCCATTTTCTTCGATTGCTTTGAAGCCGCTGAGGCCAACAAGGGGAGCTCTACAGCAACTAAAAGCATGAAGATGAAAAGGAGCACGTAAGAAGACATGTTGCTCTTTTCCATCCACTCTGCGCTTCTAATGCCCTCCAAGTCGCTCTCAATTTATACGAGAGACTCCATGTAGATGTGTGGATACTCTTTTGAGGTACAGTACTCTGTCATAAAAGATCGTGCCATTCCCACTTCAAAATGGTGGAATTGTAAAGCTGAATGAATTGACAAGTGATTGGTCATGGTTTCTAAGCAAGGGGAAGGTCGCCATGCAGCGTGCTCATACTTTCATTATTTTATCAAAATTCATTGTTGACATCATTTCATTCCCAAGACGTGTTGGGGAAGCAAATTTTCAAAGGAAAAAGAATTAATGTGATTTATCATAATAAGTGACCATTATCAAAACAATCTTAATATCGGAGCGTGTTTTCCATTAGCAAAATAATCATAATCATAGGTTAATTGGAGTGGACTTCACGTCCGACTTATGTATTCATATGCAATTATTTTCTTCTTACTTATAAGCATGGTTACGTTCTACATATGGGAGACTATTGAAAGATTCGTCTCCCATCTATCATATAAGTTAAAAACAATTCGATCATTTAGGTGCTGATACGTTTTGGGAGGTATTATCTGAGGTCAACTTAGATATGCGTCAGGCAGGGGATAGATGATGGGGAAGCATAGATGACAAGGGATGACGAAGACATTAATCGAAAGTTGAAAAAGAAAATGGTACGAATTAAAATACCTCACATGTCACAAATCCTTGTTCTAAATGATTTCAACAAGTCTTCACCTAATTTTTCTTACAAAACCTGTGAGAAAAATTTCTTACAAATACGAGTCATCTATTTTTTCATAATTATTGGTTTTTTCTTTACACATTAAAAAAGTTAGTTTGGGTTAATTTTAGTACATATTTAATAGTTGTGATTTTTTATTTTTTTTAAAAAGAGAAGTTTTATGAAGAGTTATTATGATTATATACATTTATTTAAATAATAATGAGAAATATTTTTAATTATTTTTATCTATTTAAAAATTATTTTTATTTTTCCAAAAAAAAAGTTTTGGAAGTGAAAAAATATTATGTATGTAATCCATTCTAACTTACGAATATAGCATAGGTTTAAGAGGAAGTGGTATCATTATGTAAACAATGAATTTCGTCCATGAAAATATAAATTGACTTTTTTTTTTTTTTTAATAATACTTACATGTATATGAAGAGACTTGAAGTGTGAACTATTATATAAATAATAATAAATGATTACAAAATTTATGACCTCATGACTACTCCGTGGAGTTCATTTTTCCATGACTCTATGACCATTGTTCATGCGGATAAAATATAGAGGTTTTAATTGGATCATAGGTTGCTTGTGATTCTAACACATGACACTGTATCAAAGTCTCACACTTGATCTTTCCTCAAAATCTTTGCAAGGTTTTATTGGGTCCATAGACGTGTTAAAAAATATATTACATCTTATTGTATATGTGAACAACCAAGGGGATTCTATCATGGTGGAAGCATTATTAATTTCTTTGCAGAGGTCATGAAAATAAATAAAATATATACTCTTTTATATGAACAATATTGTGACAGGACACATCACATTTAATTAAAATGTGGAAGTATATAACGTAACATAGATGCATGTGTGTGTGTGTGTGTGTGTGTGTGTGTGTGTGTGTGTGTGTGTGTGTGTGTGTGTGTGTGTGTGTGTGTGTGTGTGTGTGTGTGTGTGTGTGTGTGTGACGCTGAACAACTAACCTATGTTGTCCACTTTAAGAGAAATTTAAAACTATTCTATCTGAGAAAATAAAAAGACTTGGTACAAACCACTAAAATTTTATGACATAGAAACTACATGCGAGAAAATAATTACCTTGCATAATACGTAATTTATAATCCATGCACTCCAATCACACACACAAACAAAGACAATCACCTCAAAAAAATAATTCCCTTGCATTCTCTTAAACTCCTTTTTTTAGGTAGAGATGATGAAACAAAAGAAGCGAACCAACATTTTATTTATCATAAGAAAACAACTAGTGAATATTGACTATTGAAAATATATATATATATATATATATATATATATATATATATATATATATATATATAATTATAATGTTGACTATTGAAAAGATGAAACAAATATCTTGCACCATACATAACTATTAGTCCATGAATTCTAAATGCAACACAGAGTGTATCAACACAAAAAATAAATTAAGGAAACAACCATATCAAAGTGATTCCCTTTTATTCTCTTGCACTCCCACATTTTATTTCTAGGAAGAGATAATGAAATAAATAAATTGAACCAACATTTCTTTATCTTAATAATAAATTTGGAAGAAAAATACAAAAAAAATATTTTTATACGCTTGAATTATGCATCTCAAGAAATAGTGAATAATGACCATAGAAAACAGACTTACCTACAAAAAAAACATGATCTTTTTATACTCTCAAAATGATATAAAAAATTCTCTCATATTTTATGACCTCATATGTAGACTTCTTTTTTCGAATACATTATTAGCGTCACTATTAATTTATATTAATAACAAATCAAGGAAACCTCTACATCCTTACAAGGAAATCAAAATCTGAAATAAAAAAGTAATAGTATCTAATGTAGGAATATAAATATATGCATAACAAACTTATCATTAAAAGAAAAGTTACCACAATCATTGATTCAATTTATTGACCACTCACTTTTATGTATCTGTCATTATATCATTTATGATTAACTCATCTCTGATGATCACATTTTTAACATTACGTTATAACTCGACCAAGATGTGACACATGTTAGAAGTAAGAGAACTTGATCGTATTCATCCTTCAAAATAAAATGTAAATTTTTGATTGAATATAAAAAATAAGGATCTATTTAAAAAGTGAACACCTATCAATGTAATTATAGTAGATTGACTTATGACAACCTTAGTTAATTTTTATATTAAAAATAATTACCTTGATTAGTTTTAATATTAAAACTAACTTGTTGATTTAGTCCAAATTATTAAGTACAATTTCATTTTAAAAAAACCTTCTAAAATTAATAAATTAATAGTTCTTCCTTATTGTCACATAAATTATAAACATAAATTCGAAAAATGGGCATCACACAAATATATGTAGTTTTGGAAGAAGCACAACTTAGTTTGTTCTTGATTTCAATCAATAGTAACCAATAATAACTTTTGTGTATCGAATGTAGATATAATTATTAAGTTAACCATTATATTTTGAATATATAATTTAATATTAAAAATATTAATTATGTTGATAGACATAACTTATAATAAAAGTTAAGAATAGATCATAAAGCATAATAATATGAAATATGAATAAAAATGGTTAATCTTATATTTGATATCTATTTAATTATCATATTTTTTTAAAAAAAATTTGATGATCCTAAAATTGTTATATCTAGTGAAATTTGAAACCAATTTTTTTATCTATATTTTTTTAAATTAATATATTTGTCATCTAAATTAAAATCATTTATTACCATTCAATTTAAAATTATTAGAAGAAAAGGTAGTAAAATTATGAATTAATACAAAGACTTTCAATAAACAAAATTTTACAACAAATCTAAAATATATACATTTAAATCAATATATCAACATATTTTTCAAATAATAATATTAAAAAAATTATATTATTTATATGTGAAAATCTCTCTATCTTTTATATTCTAATGTTGGTGATAAAAAAAAGTATTATAGAAACAATAAAACTATTTTAAATACTAATATTATATATTCTAATATCTTTATTTAAATATTATTCTTGTTTAATAATTAATGATTTTTAATATTTATTCTTTGACCAAATACATTAATTCTCATCTACTCCAATCATGCCAGACGTCTAATATATTGATTTCATCGAGGTGCATATGTTTCACTTTGAGTTTGTTGAGGTTATACTGGTGGCTTTTCTGCTGCACTTACAAGAATAGAAGAAAATTCATTTATATTTATATTTGATTTGGATATAGTATATTCATTTCACGAGTTATATATATTTCACTTTAAATAGTTTAAGTTATATTGGTGGCTTTTCAATTCATTATATTTATATTTTATTAAAAGATATTTTTTCTGTTAAATTTATTTGGAAATTGATGTCCATCTCATTCCTTATAATACTGGGTAACCCTTAAATTCCAACTTAACTACCTTATCAATTAAAAAATTGTTGATAGTTATCTCTTTTAAAATCCTGTCAATTACATATTTTTTTATAAATTATTTCATATTAAAAATGTTTATTTTCTCATAAATATTAACACCTTTATATTTTTAAATATTGAAATAAAATACTAAAAAAATATAAGGTCTGCTAATTTTAAAACCTATAACTATTTACGGCCTGCTCGAATTTTTTCTTTTACGTAATTCGAGAAAAAAAAAAAAAAAGTACAGATTACAGCTTATATATTTCCATTGATCTCCATAAATTCTTTTGATAAAATCTAAATATATTGAAAAGAGACGGGTTACTAGCTACAACCGCCCTTTTTTTAATTTAATTTCTTCTGGAAAACAAATTGCATTCTCTCAAATGCAATGCAGGCAAAAGCATAAATAAGAGTAGCAAAAGGAGGCGCCTCATTTGTTAAATTATTCCACATTAGACCATACTATGGCCATTGGACTGCGAACAACGTGTGCTCCTCCCTTAACACATTTCCACGTCAACTGTCCAAACTCTTGACGGCCTTCAGTTTGGCTGCCAGATGCGATTTTGCTTTCGAAATTCACAGTATAACTCACCTTTTCTTTTGACCTTTTGAACAACAACACCTGCGGTTGCACACTTATTTTCACGCTGGGTGGGGTCTCAACTGACAAAACATACACACAGGGGGCTTCCCCAACGTTGGTCACGGTTCTCTTCGTCACATGAACTGAATTACTGGGCTGAAATATCACAGAAAAGGACGGGTAGTTCAGATCCCCGGGCTGAGAGGGTAACCTGGGACACGAGCTCGGCTTCTTTGTCAGAATCCGGATTTGCTCTTTAGTGTAATTCAGACTACACAGAAACCTAACGTAGTCTTGAGCTCCCATGTCGTAGACGAGGCCGGGATTCAGAGCGGCGGTGGGATTTACGTGACCTGCACCTAGTACGAAGGGGCTGGCGACTCTCTTGGTGACGGAGTCCGCTATAGGCTTTTTCCTGTTGTCAACAAGGAGGGAAGATGTGATGAGAGCGGATTTTATAGCAGCCGGGCTCCACGTCGGGTGGGTTGAACGTACCAGAGCCGCGATTCCAGAGACATGAGGGCACGCCATGGACGTCCCAGAGATTATGTTGTAATCGACTCTTCTCTTATCAGCCTCGAGATCTGTAGGCGGGCTGCGCTTGGTCCACGCCGCCAAGATGTTAACGCCCGGGGCTACCAAGTCGGGCTTCAGGATTTGGGGAACCACGGGATTGGGACCTCTGGAGGAGAATCCGGCCACCGCAGGCGCTCGGACCTTACCCACCACCGTTAAGCCTTGCAGCTTGATGGAGGCGGTAGGGTTTCTGGTGCTGTTAATGTATGCTTTTATGTGTTTTCCGGCATTGAAGCTCACAATTGTTGCCGGAAATAGATAACAATCTGTCGCCAGCTCGTCTCCGTTGGAAAACCCGTTGGCTAATATCATCGCCGCACCGCCAGCTTGATGCACCACCATTCCCTTCTCGGCCCGGCCGTTGATGCCACGGTCGCAGACCACAATTTTCCGCCGAACCATCTTGGGGTCAAGGCTTCCGGGCAGGCACATGTTTGAGGTCCCGTTATTTGACGCCGTTTTGCCGTAGACAAGCGGGAGCTGCTTGTTGGCGGCGCTCTTCCTTTTGTAAAAAGACGAGCCGGTGAATCTATTTCGGTTGCCGAGTGCGATGGGTGTGGGGAACGCCCTGTCGATGGTGGAGGCGCCTACTGTGGCTATCCAGGGGGCGGTGTTGGTAATATCGGAAGGCGTGGGGCCCGAGTTGCCAGCGGAGCACGATACGAAAATGCCTTTGTTCGTGGCTGCCATAGCTCCGATCGCAATCGAGTCGCTATAAAAAGGGCGAGCGTAGGCGCCACCGATGGAAAGCGAAAGCACGTCGACGCCGTCGGAGATGCCGGCCTCCATCCCGGCAAGTATATCGGAATCGGCGCAGCCCTGCGCCCAGCACACCTTATACACCGCCAATCTGGCTTTGGTGGCCATGCCTCTCGCCATCCCTTTGGCGAAGCCGAGGAGACTCGCACCGAGAACCGCCGATCCCGCCGCAGTAGAAGCCGTATGCGTGCCGTGACCATCGGCGTCCCTGGGAGATCTGTAATCCTCATCTGCAGAAATGCGACCTGTCACAGCCTCGTATCCGCTGAGAAAGTATCGAGCTCCGATCAGCTTATTGTTGCAGTGGGAAGAATTAAACTGGGCACCCGCTTCACATTTTCCCTTCCACTTTGCAGGCACTCGGTTCGTCATGCCTCGATCGTTGAAGCTTGCGCTCTCGGGCCATATTCCGGAATCTAGCATGCCCACGATAACATCCTCACCATAGCTTGACTTCACCCACGGTCCGTTTCTGGCGCTAAGCTTCAAAAACTCGGGGGTTCGAGTCGTATGAAGATGATTCAACGAGTCTGGGAATACACCCAAACAGCCATACATTTTTTCCACAGATTTGGCTTCCGTGGTTGTCATCTTCGCCGCAAAGCCATGCATTACTAAGTCGTATGTATACAGCAGTGGCCGCGAATTCGACCTGGAGGCGTCGTGAAGCATGGATACGTACCAGTCGCGGTGGAGGCTGAAGTGGTCCGGCTTCATCGACTTATCTACGTGAACAATGTATGACAATCTTGCAATGTCGTTTTTCCTCGACTGCTTGGAAGCCACAGAGGGCAACAAGGGGAGCTCTACTGCAACTAAAAGCATTAAGATGAAAAGAAGCAAATAAGTAGACATGTTGCTCTTTAACATCCAATCTGTACTTCTGATGCACCCCAAGTCGCTCTCAATTTATACGAGAGACTCCATGTAAATGTGTGGATAATCTTTTGAGTTACAGTACTCTGTCATAAAAGATCGTGCGATACCCCACCTCAAAATTGCGGGATTGTAAATCTGAATGATTTGAGAAGTAATGGGTCGTGGTTTCTAAGCAAGGCGGAGGTCCACGTGCAACGTGCTCATACTTTCATTATTTTATCAAAATTTCATTGTCATTTCATTCCCAAGACGTGTTTAGGAAGCAAATTCTCAGATCATGAAGTGCATGAAGAATTTAGTGTTTGATCTTTAATACGTGAGGGTTTTCCCATTATCAAAACAATAGATCTTTGTTTTCCATTATCAAAATAATCATAGGTACTTTGTCGAGGTTGATTGGAGTGTATTTCACGTCGGACTTATGCATTCATATTCAATTATTTAATTCTTACTTACCAAAATGGTTAGCCTTTTAATAATTTATATAGTAAATATTATTTCCATTCAAAGCATGCAAATCTATTTTGATACATGTCCCATCCAAAAATGTGGGTGATATGGATCCACAACCAAGTAAAAAGTCTCTCAAAAGTCAAATCTAAATATAAGATAAGACTTATAAAGTTTAATGTTATATTTTTAAGTTATAGTGTGTTTAGAGATATGTGTGGTTAATCTTTTGTTTACACAATCTTTTATCTTAGTATGTTATAGTTTTTTATATTTTTATATTGTTAGTAAGGTTTTCTTATGAAATAATTATAATTTAAGTAGAGTATACATAAGAAGTAGTGGTTAATATTTGAGGATCATATTATGAATTATGTTTTATCAAATAGTTGTAAAGATTTTTCTCTCAAATGATTCAGTGTTATATATTCAGTATTTAACTTCACTGTCAATACTTAATATGGATATACTTTATTATACTATTTTTATTAAAATATATTATTATTTTTCTATTTTTTATTGTATCTATTATTTTGAAGTTGTTTGATCTATCTAAATAATTTTATAAAATGTGGTATCAAAGCTTTAATTTGGACAAGGTTTAGTATAATAATTTTTTATTTCTAATTTAGTGGTTGTTTTATGAGCTAGAGGATTGAAAACACATAACTTGTGATCCTATAATAATTTATATTTTTCGTTAACATAGTATTATTTGAATTTTTCTTTTTTTAAGGTTTAGAAAAAAAATAGGACCTTTATGCAAAATAGTAGTCATTTGATTCATCTTGGTGAGACGATTGTAATGACATAAGCTTCAGTACACTTTTTTTACCCAAAACCCTTAACATTAAGTCCTCGAATCCTACACCTTATATTTCATGCATGGCTAGTTGAAACACTAGAGGATATATAAAAGTGAAAGTCACTCTAAGAAAAATGCCTAACAAGGAGGAAAAGTAGTGTGAAACTTTTAATACATGGGTTTTTGGGTTGGTTAGCCAACTCCAAGGATATTTTTAAAGAATTAATTACAAATAAGATCTGGATGTGCTCAAAGATGACATGGATATAATGAAGAGAACTATAAGCAACATCAATTCGACAAATGCAACCATCTTATAAAATATTAAAATAACACCAATGCCCAATAATTATCCACTAAGCCACTCAAGTTCTCCTGATAGCTAGAATAATCCAAGTTTAAATGCAAGTTCACCGAACACATTACCAAAAGTAAACATCCATAATCTTGATGGGAAATATTTGGTCACTTCGATCAATCAAATAGAAAATACATTTGACTTTTGTCAAACCCCATGTGTGTAGAAGTTGGTCATGGCATACGTATATTTGGATCCAAAGTATTTCATTTGATATATACAGTTATGTGGTCAAAATTAAAATATTCACATAATAGTTACTTGGTTAGTGTTTATTAATGACTTAGAGATGTACTATTGTAATAGTGTAATAGATAATTATTTCAACTAGATAAGAAAATTACATTAAATATGGACTATAAAAGATTATATTAAGTAATTCCATAACTTGTTCTTACACATGGAGAGCATAACAAAGGATAAATTGAATCACCTAATCCCAAGTGGTCTTAGGGATAACATCAAACTTGGTGCTCGCTCATTTAATCTAAGTTTAGTAACAATGTTTATGCCTTTCTCATGAAGGGAAAATGAAAGAAATATTCTCAAATGGTAGACATTCAATTATGGAAGATATGACATTACTCCAACACAATCATTCCCTCATGCTAGACCAAATAGAGTCTCCAATGAATTGAAGAGTAACAATAAAAAGGGTTATGCTTCAACTATGATAGAAAATATAACAAGGGACATAAACATGTTGAGTATAGATTATTTTATATATTAAAGGTGATAATTAAGATGAAGAGGATGATAAATGTGAGGATGACCAGGAGGATAAATAATAAGATACCCAAATAACTATCTTATGCCATGCACTTTCAGGCATTAGTACCTCATAAACCATTAAGGTAATAAATTTCATAAAGAAACATAATGTGACTATGTTGATTGACTCAAGGAGTACACATAACTTCATCAACAATAAGTTGGCAGCATGTTTGAACTATTTTTTTATCCATCTCAAATTTAAAGTCATAATTAAAAATGGTGGCACAATAATTTATTTAGGGAAATGAAATAGTATCAAATTTTTGATGAAATATTACAAGCAAGTTCCAATGGGTGAGGTAGAAATCATATTTAGAATCCAATGGCTCATAACTTTAAAAATGATAGAGATGAATTTCTAAGAGTTTTTCATACATTTTCACTTTGAAGGTATAAAATTTGAATTGTGTGGATTTCATGCAAAGTTTTTATAGTTGTTTAATTCTCATCAGATGTAAAAGATTCTCAAAAAGGGAGCTAATGGGTTTTTAGCATGATTATTTTTCTTTGTTTTAAAACCAACAAAGCTATTTACGCATTCTATTTTATATAATATTATCGATAACCACTCAGTTATTCTTGGAGTAATGCCAAAAGGATGATTGCCAAAAAGGGAGTATGATCATAAAATTTAAATATTACTTGAAATAAGATATGGAGATAATGAATGAAAAAAATAGAGTGATCTAAAAATTGTAACACACTAACAGAAGCTTAAAATTATCAATAAAAGAGAGCATATAAATATTATAATAAGAAAAAATATTGATAACTCGTTTTACATCCAACAAATATCTAAATTAGACTTATTCATTTAAAAAATAAACTAGATCTCCTAAAGATAAAAAATACTTATGAAAATACATAGAGAATTAAATATTACTAAAATATGGACATAACGTATATGTTCAATGTGAATTATTTCTATCATTATCCCCCATAATGACCATTAAGAAGAACACAAAGTAAATATCTTAGTTTTTGGAACCTTTTATAGGCTAAGGGATTCATGAAAAGATCTGCTAACTAATCCTTTATACTACAACTGCTATACACCATCTTAAATAGGCCTAGCTAAACCAACTCTATGATGTAGTGATATTGAATATCAATATGCTTAGTCCTACCATGAAATAGTGGATTTTTTATGATATAAATATAAATCTTGTTGTCACAATACAAAAAATTAGGTCCATTCTAAAAATGAAGTATATCTTTTAAAAATCATCTCAACCATAATATCTAGCAAGTTGTTGATGTTGTAGCTTTATAATTTGCCTCTACTATAGAAAGTGATACAATCAATTATTGTAAGGTATTGTAAAAAAAAATAATGAAAAACCAAGGCTAAAAGTGTAACCATACACTTTCAATCATCTATAGAAATAACTCAATCTGATTTTGTATATATAATTCTTGGATCACTCCAAGATCTCTAAACATCATAGATTACACAAAAAACCCTTAAGAGTAGGTGAGAGTAATACAAAGTAAATATCAATTAGCAAATATTCATTAACTGATTAGCCAAAAAATATAAAGGAGGTACATTATATTGTGAGATATTAGGTCACCATAAATATAATAACTTAAATCACAATTAGAAAATACATTAAGTGTAGTTCCCATAATGACCTTAACAACCCTAAGCAAGTTAAATATCAATCATGTAGTTAAAACTAAAATCAAGAAAAATCCTACACTAACACCTCCTTAAAGCATAACTCAAGTGGGTAAAAGAATTAGGTCCCAACAACGAGGCCTGATGAGATACCCAAACATAATGAAACTCCTATAAATTGGAAAAAGGGAGAAAACCCATAAGATAAAACTCCTCTCTAAAAAGAGAGCAAAGAAGTGAATAGGGCTAAAAACCCCCACTAGAGTCTACAACTGTTTGTATCCATCTTGTATCCTTCAATGGAGTTCCTAGAAGTGATTATGGATCATAAGTAGATACAGTGAAGAGTGGATCACCTAGAATAGTGGATGTGACTATCAAGTGCCTGATGGATCTTCAACTAAGGTGTGATTCCTATATAAGAAATTATTCTCCTCATGCAAGGTAAGAGGACCATCTCATCTAAGCAATGAAGGTGTAGTAGGAGTAGAGGTTAAGAATGACTGTAGAAGGCCATATAACAATGAAATACACTTCTCAATGCCTGATGTGTCTTAAATAAATATACCTATTCCCTATAATGTCTAAAGTGGACCAGATGTAGGTTGGTCAAGAAATAACTCCTTAACATATATAAGTTGACATGGAGATGGTGAAGGTGTCTCCCCATAACTATTGCAGTCATCTATGCTATAAGAAGAGTCATCAAGATCAGATGAGTGCTCAAGCTCTAAAATGTCATCAAGTTTAGGTGAGTTTGAAGAAAAAGAATCTAAAGGAGAATTAGGAGCAAAGTGTGAGAAGTTATATAGTTGAGTCTAAGGATAGACCATTCCCACTACTAATGTAGTATCATTGTGCATTTATCTAACTTATATTGAATTTGGATTGAACTCAATTGACCTACCCAGACCAAGGTGAGTGATATGGTAAACTAATAGGAAATTAGTTGAAAGTGAAGGGACACTTAGAACATTATTGAATGTTCTACAACTCTCTTTAATGGACCCTCTTTAGATAACCTTTTTACAAGTGTCATCACCCATTTATATAAAAGACATGACACATTGTTTCAAAGAATTGAACTATATCTATGAAGAGGCCATGTGATGTGAAACCCCTGAGTAAATGACCCATGTAGGAGTTAGAGGTACATTAGTAACTAGGGCCTTGTCCTTTGATTTTTGATTACTATTTTCTCTTACCTTTTATTTACCATGGTCATTTGCCTTAGAATATTTGTGGGTTGATGAACTCTGATTGGTAGAATTAAGGACACTGATATTATGCTTCTCAAGCATCTTAGTTAGTTAGTCAATCTATTTATTTAAATATTTGATTTTATCATGATTAACAAAAATACACATATGATACTATATTTCTTAGGATTAACATTAGAAAAATAAGTCTCATTATTTGATTCATAGGTGGGAAGATTTACATATTTTTTTATCCCTTTTATCCTGTTTCTTCTCTCTATTATTTGAATCTTTCTCTTTATTAGCAAAAAGTGAATGATATTTTGAGGAATTCACTGTGCCCATATATATCAACTTTTCTTGTTACTGAATTAAGTCATTAATAAAGGTATCTAAAGAAGGCATCTTTTATACAACTCCAAGATTAATTTTTTGTGGCATGAAAAATAGACACAAATACATAATACTCTAGACCCATTTTTGGGAGAATCAATAGAACAAGTTGTTCATCTTTATTGTCAATTCCACATTCTTCAATCTATAACCTCAAAAGTCAAAAATTGGTGAAAAGGTCTTGTAGGGTGTCATAGTCATATGGGCTCAAACTAATGAACTCATTATCTAATTCATGGCCTCTCATCACATATTTATTCCTAAAGAGCATTCCTAGAGTAGGTGTTTTAGAAAATTCTATGTGAAAGAGTAGATCAGGTGATATGGAAAGACATAGTAGTTCACAGACTTTAGCACAATATTTAAACCATTTGATTTCAATTATGATATTGAAGGTTTGGTCTCAGTGATAATTATAATATGATGGTAACCCTTAGATCATAAAATTATTTCCTTTCTAGATTTCCATTCATTATAATTAAAAGGTGTGAGTAGACTTTTGGACTTGAATCTATAGTATAGAAGGAAAAGATGTTACATAAGTTAAAGAATAAATATAGAAAAATAAATTCAAATCCCCACACAATACCCCCTTATAACTATCATAGTGACCCCCCTAAATTTTAAAATATACTCACACTCGTATATACATTGAACATAGTTGAGAATGCATCTTAAGCAATATGTGCATAAGTATGAAAGAACTGAGGGAAGTCAAGATACATTGATAATGTGTTCAAGAGTGTAAAATATTTGATTTAAATCGAGATATAGTGGAATCAATATTACCTCCAATGTGTAGAGTGTAAAAAAACAATCACTTTTGAAGAAGATGACATTCAAATCTGAGTTACGGATCAAAATTTATAGCCGTTAGAAAATCTTGCTTACATGGAAAATTTGAGTGGAAATAGTGGTGGAAAATATTTTGAATCAACTTCCCCTAAAAACACATGAGCACCCTTGGAGAAAAATCTTGAAATTTTTTTTGAATCTATTTCCTCAAAAAAAATTGAGGCCCTATGGAGCAAAAGTTTAGCACTTTTAGGTTAGAAGTGACTAAGGGTTTATCTCCCATATGATGAGGGGCTAAGAACTTTTGTGGGTAATTCCCCCTCCCTTTTTTGATTAATGAGATTATTGTAAGAGTGACATCATCAAAAAATACCTCCAAATTTCAAATGAATAGTAACACTTTTCACCTGGTTAAATTTGACGGCCTCCTGGATGTTATAATGTGTAAATTGGGTGGTCAGAGTCCCAAGTGTTGTTGGCACTGCCATTGAGTTCCACTAAGTGTGATGGTAAGGTCATCAAGTTATGACGTGATTTTTTATAAAGGTGTTAGGTTATGGTAGTCATGCTAGGAAAGGTGTTTAGGTCTAATAGGCTAGTAAATAGAGGCATTAAAGTCTGCAAGACCTATGAAAAACATCATCAGGGTCTGTGGAGCGTGCAAGTAAAGACATAATAATCTGTAGGGTCTATGAGCATATTTGTGAGGATCCACCATGTGCTTGAACAAGAGTGAAATTCCATTGAAGGGTGAGTGTCTGTGAAACGACCAAAATTACCTATAAGGGTTAGAAACTCTATTGAAATTAAAAAACCTAAAAATCTATAGATTTGGTATAGCTTTTCTAAAAACTAAGAGAGACCCATTTGAAAACTCAAAAAACCCAAAAAACTCTAAAATTATTTCTTTATTTGAGAGTCTCATTAAATAGATATATATGAAATGACCAAAAAATCTCTAAAACCCCACAAAATTGTTGAAAATTACTGTCACAAATATATGTTATGTTTACATTCAATTTGAGTGTTTTGATGTGTTTAAAATCTAATAACACTATCTATTTTATCATTGGAGACTTAAGCTATATACTTTACATATATTTTCACGAAATCCCACCAAATTTATGAATCTACTAAAAATCAAGAAAACCAACAAGAATGCTAGCAAATAAGATCTCACTAAGGATTTTAGAAATGGAAAAATAGTCATCAGATCAGAGCTATGATACCATGTCATATCACTCCAAGATTTTTGAATGTCACAAATTGCGCAAAAAAACTTAAGAGTGGGTGTGAGCTATGTAAAGCAAAAGTGGGTTTTATAAATGTTCTTTAGCTGATTAACCAATAAGTATAAAGGAGATACACTATTTAGTGAGTATTAGGTCACCATAAAGGTAAACACTCAATTCAAAATTAGAAAACACATTAATCATATTTCCCCTAATGACCTCAACAAATCTAAACAGGCTGATTAATAATCATGTAGGTGAAATCGAAAGTAGGAAAAATCTTACACTAACACCTATTAGTATGTTAACCTTTTAATGCTTAAATTTGAGTCCATGATTAAATATCAATTTAACATGCTTGATAATCCTTTTCTCTACATTCCATTTTGATTACTTAGGTTCTATCATGAACCTAGATATTAAACTCACTGTATACGTGCTATATGGTTGATTAGTAGTCAAATAGATCATGAAACCAATAAAATTTATGTATAGAATGGGATCCACTTAATTTGATTAATTTGTATTGGATAACTGAATCCTAAATTCAATATGTGTTTTGACTAATTTTAAACCCTTCATCTAAAATCTTTGCAATAAATCTAAAGCATACTTTTTTTAAGACAGAGAAATTCCATCTTCACTTTTCCATACTTCTATACCAAGGAACTAGTGCATTTTTTGTAAATATGTCATCACAAGTTCTACAAACATAACTAATATAAACTCTACAAATAAATTTTAGAATGAATGGGCACTTTTCCCAAAGTACATGAGGTTGATGAGAAGAATTTTGAAGAGGATAAGGGCATAGAACAACAACTGAATGCAGATACTTTCCAATCCAAGTGGTAGAAGAAAATTTAGGTTCCACCTAGTCAAAAAAAGATGTTGGTAAGCAAAAGTATAATGTTTGTTTATTCCCCTTCTCAATATCCACCACCTTATCCCCAAATCCCCATCATAGTCACCATATTCTAAAATTGGAGCACTTGATCCCCAAATTGGTGAGTCCATGGTTGAAGTTGTGCAACAACAAATTTTACACTAGCAACTTGCAGTGCAATAAAAAATATATATATAAAAACCACAAGTGGACATCACAAAGTAATAATATTAGGAAACTACAAAGGTAGAAAAAGAAGTTGCTAGGGTAAAGAAAGAGGAGGAAAAGGCCAAACTAGTGAAGGCCACGTAAGAAGAAGAAGATAAAAAGAAGAAATAAGAAGACAATTAGAAGATTAAGGAAGAAGAAAATAAGAATAGAAAATAAGAATAAAAATATGTTACACAAAATAATAAAGAACAAGAAAAAAAAAGGCATAATATGTGAGGAATAAAATGACTTAATATGACACAACATCCAAGGAAGCTGAGGAGAAATAAAAATAACCCATGTATAAGCAAGAGGAATTGAAGCATAAAAAGGCCAAAGAGTAAGATATTAAGGATGTTATGCACCAAGCCAAACAAGTGGCAAAGGAAAAAGTAGATAAAGATATGAATATGCAGGCAGAGGCAACTACCAAAGCAAAGGAGGAGTTGGAGTTGAATAAGAACGTTGAAGTCATAACTGACACCCAAAAGGCTAAGTAGTAAGATAAACCTGTGTAGAATACAAAGGAAGCCAAGAAGTAATCGACTCCCAGAGCTCAACAACCTTTATGCACATCTTAAGGGTCAAGATTGAAAAAGGGATGTGTACAAGAAAAAACATCTCATGGTCGACCATATATAACCAACCAATGACTATGGGATGTCCAAGATCTACCACTATGATTAAAAATGTTTACACTCTCAGCCACACAAATCTACTAATAGATAGATCTAGCAACAAATTTTATGACATCAATTGATTTGACTATGATATGTCAGGAAGTGTCACTCAACATGACCGAACTCACCTTGGCTAAGTATATTTAGGAAGATACCATATTCCAAGAATTTATTGCATAAAAGGAAATCAAGATGGAGCAAGACAACCTCCAACTGAGGGAGGAGAATGCAGATTTGTGTGCTTTCTTAGCTAAGGCTTGCAACATCATAGACAAAACTTGTCTAGAATTGGTGGTCCAAATATTGAGAGACGAAGTGATTTAAAAGGAGAAATAACTCATAACATTACTTTCTCAACTCACTATGGATTAGGTGGCTACATAAAAACAATAATAGCTCCAAGTGTAGGGTCAACACTTAAAGGATAAAATGGAATTGATTTTTGAGTTCCTTGAAGAATATGAGCAAGTCCTTGACACTAACACACTATATGCCACTCAAATTACTTGTAACATGATTAAATGGAGGAAGTAGTTACAAGATGCTAATAATGAAGTAAATCCAAATTTTTAAAAGGCATACAAAGCCAAGGAAATCATGGAAGATCATATGTCCATGCCAGATCAGATGGGTCTCATGCTGAAGGAGTCTCTTACCTTAATATGCAATGTCATGGATAATGAATACGTGTCAAAATGAGATGATCTATAACACATTCATTGTTATGTAGAATTAGTGATAAATAGATAGGCTAGAGGAAATGTCTCTATACATTTAAGATAGGGTTTCATAGAATAGGGCCATCCTTCCTATCATAGAGGTTGAAGACATTCAAAACATTATGTTATGCCAAGATCCTTTGTGCACATTGATTAGTGTGGTTCAAGATGTCTTAGTATATTATAATCAATTCATACAATATGTGTCATATCTTGATAACTCCCTTGGTGAAATAATTAGAAATCCACAATTCATTGCACCACCTAGCTTGCATAAGAACTTCAAACCAGGAAAGTAGAAAAAAGATGCAACAAGTAATTTAACTATAATAGATGCCTCCAACTCATGACTCTGTAGTTGTATAATATTTATCCATTGTTTCCAAAATACCATCTTCTTCACCAATAACATCTTCTGACATAGCCTTAGTGACACCACCATATTTCTATCCTCCTCCAACTCAAGTTGCACACTCCATGCCTCCCACCAGACTTGTAAGTATTACAAGTTTTAATTTTGAAAAAAATGAATATTTTTTAAGTATGGAAGACCACAAAGATTAGGAGCAGGGATATGATGGTTAAAAACCCATAAAGGGTGGAATCTTAGTTATTCTAACCTTTTGAAAACTTGAAATGAACATGGATTAGTACATTGTTTATTTGTAAACTTGAAAGGGTAGATAAGTGGTACATAAATGGTGAAAAAAGGTAAATGACACCTTGAGAAATTAATGTAAACATTTATTTTGGACCAAACCCTCAATGCAACATAGACAACTCCACTACTTATAGAATTTGGTATACTTCCTATAGCTTTGTCTCTAGATGAGACAACTATTTAAGTCTAGGAAAGTGTTGGGAGCAAACATAAGATCATAAAATTGTAGAGTATACATAAATGGCAAGTGCACGATGTGTAGTGTTTTGTATAATATATTTCATTTTGTATGTATTCAACACATGGGTGTTTATCAAAGGTTTATAGAATACATAAGTGACACCTTCGAGAGATAAAGGAAAGGTTTTGAATGTAAAGGTGAAAACCTTCTTGCTCTATAAATAAAGGAAAAGGGTTTTGAAGTATTAGATATTAATATAGAGATTTATTGATGGTTCTTTCAAATGCCTTTTGTAGTTGTTTTGTGTGTATCTATCCTCTATTTCATTTAAATCTATTTATTAATATAACAAATTAAGAATTTTATTTACCTTTAGTCTTTGTTTTAATAAATATTATTTAATCATGAACATAATGAATAAATTGAATCGTCAAATTCCTATTTGAGTTCTAAATTTGCATTTCACTTCACACATACAAACCTTAGCATGTTTTGAAGAGGATTTCTAAGATCCTCTGGTAATAAATGAATCTATGTAATTCATGTTTATAGTTGAAAATTAAATGTCTATATATTTTGAATGTGTTGATTAGGGTTATTACCTTTCAGATAATGAAGTAATTGTGATAGGCTACAATAATTAGTATGTCTTGACAAGGCTTTCTAGGGACCATTGCTAATAGTTTTTAGTGCTAATTAGAAAGATGTAGGACGTCTAAACCATGGAAGGCCATGTGATAGTGTTGAACCTAGTAGTAGTGCCACACACCAATCACTACCATTATAAATAGGTGAGTTTTGCACCATAACCATTAGGTACATCTTATGTTGAACAAAACTAATTTATTATATGCCTCCTTGACCAAATTTCTGATATGTGTGCCATTTCCATGGTTATGCTTGGTGATTAAGTAAAGGCACAATATTACCACACACTATATACTACCCTCTCAGGAACTCATTTTATGAAATAACAAAGCATACTTACTCCCATGTTTACTATGCTTGATAGCAAAGTTTAAGTTGAGCCTTCATTTCCTTTTCTAAGTTTAAGTGCCACAAAAACCATGTTTAATATGGATGCTCATTGTAAGAGGAACCTAACTCTAGTTTTGTTGAAATTTCTCATCTCTATTTATATTTCTATTACTCTTACATCTGGTAATTTATACACATATTTTAATATACTAGTAAAAATATTAACTATACACTTACTCAACATTGTAAATCTGTTATAGGTTTATTTTTAAAATATGGGCAGACATGCCAACATTCTATGTAATTTAGTGATGCCATGTAATGCCTTTAGGCATACAATCAAAAGAATTATTAGAGAGTGTAAATTAATTGCAATTGAGTTTAGACTAGACTCCAAGCTTGAGGTTTTGATCCAAATAAGAATACATATCGACCACTATTAATATGCAAATTAAGTTAGTCCTTGGAAAATCATAACGTAATTCTACTTATGGCTCAACCCAACCAGCTATAGAGTCTCAATTTGGTGTAAAATAACTATATGATCTATTATGAATGTGTTGACATAGAGGTTTGAACTTATCCAACATGCACAAACTTGGGTGCATGTTGGTATGGCTTTGGGTCCCACCTCCCATTGAAAAAGTCTTGATGCTCGGATTGGGATAATCATGGTTTGTTTAAAATGACCCCACTCTCTAACCCAACCCAATGCCAGTTAAATAAATACCAACACCAAACATCAACTAGATAATTATGACTATAAATGATAAACACTAAATATAATCACTAAAATATTTAATTGGCAATCAATCAAACCATAACATTAAATTTGACCATCGACTATCGATCTTATCCATGATAACATGAAAATAAATTATGCATAGAGTTTCATTATTAGATATGTTATCATAACTTCTATATTTTAAATGATTATGAGTCATGGCCGATTGATCAGTGGTTATATGACAACTTCATCATGCATCAGTAAGCTATGAGAGTCATCCCATAAAGCTTTCAAGACAAGGTCACACTATAGTTTTAAAGGACCCTAAGTACTCTGATTCATTTAGTATTTTCTCTCTACTACAAAGGTAAATCTAATCACTTACATCAAAAATGCACTGCCATTAAAAATGCATGTAGGGTTTGAAACACAAAGTCATTAATCCATGTGCATCTAAAATTTTTGAGGTTTCCTTCCATTATTCCTCTATAGTCAAAAAGGTGACAAAGATTTTTCCTTACATTGGCATATGTTTACCTATATGTGTATATGCCTTAGAATCAAGCCAAAACAAAACAAGGTATGCAATTAAAACTAGTACTTCAAATAATATTGCCATAGTCTAAGCTTTGTAAAACCATAGAATGAAAATAGATACACAATAAAACCAAAAATCAATGGCCTAATCAACTATAAATGTAGAGATTGAGACATATTGAATACATAGACAATATATAGGATTATTAAACAAAGCAAGTTGTTTGAAGGAATGACTAAATTAATTAGTTGAACAGGTTGCCTCTGGCAATAGATACAGGGGTTTCCCTACCCTACTTATTTGTAGAGGATCTAAATAAAATTTAACGGAGCACCAATAAACCAAAACCCAAAAAATTAAAGGGGAAAAAACATCAATTAAATTTTTTTATCTTGTAATGATGGAGAAGCATAATAACAACCAAAAAATAATGAAAATCAATTATTGTTAAATAATTTTATAAATGACAATATAAAAAGTTTCCACCATATACATGAAAAATGTAACACCTTACACAAGAACACAAGGAAACTAATGAGAATATCAAATGTTTGTTATTTCCTATAACTATAAATATTATGCATTGAAATATACACAATATATTTAATGATTATGTGTGAAATGTTGTTGTTTCCTATAACTATAAACATTGTGCATTGTAATACACACAATATATTCAATGGTTATGACTTTATGCAAGGTGGGTGGTTGGAGTTTGTCCACATCATTAGAGGGTTAAAATAAATTGAACATGTAGGTTGTTATGCAAGCAATGCTTTATTTTTATTTATAAAAGTTGTAACCTCCAGGTGTCCTTATAATTTATTACCAAAAATTAATACCATTTTATATGTAAACTCATAATCTACATGATAGATAAATGTGACTATAATTATTGTAGTAATCTACACTTCTATGACTATTTCATCTGTAAGTGTTGTTAAAATTATGTGTTTCTTCTTTTCTTACTTTATTAGAAGAACATCCAACAATAGTTCATGTGTGCTTCTTACACTCGATGTATTTCAATGTCCTTGTGACCTATTTCTTGATTTGTTTGTGGGGTTTATACACAATGTTCAATGTTGTAAACCATAAGACTAACAAACTTCTATGAACATTGTTGTATGTTGGAAACATAAAAATTAGAATATGTTGACTAGTGCAAGTTACGATGCATGATCCCTAAGGAAATGAATGTCTGAATGAGATATATGTAGAAGTAGAATATATGGTATGAAATTTTATCTATTACCCTCTATGGTGTTTTTTCTAGTTCACATATTCTTTGTTGAAGCTAAACGGTTACTATTTTGATCATTTTAGGAAAAATATATTAGCATCCACTCCTCATTTTAGGCATGCCCCCTATTTGGCCCTTTCGGTGGATAGGTTAGAAATGAAAAGAGGGTTTTAAATACTGCTTTTGCAAGTGGGTTTGCATTTGGCACCATGTTCAGACAACCACTCCATGGCTACCAATTTCTAGTAATGCAAACTTCATAGGTGTTTGGGTGTTTTCCCTATACAGATGCAAATTTAGGGAATATCAATGTAGATGAGGGGACATCACATGCACTTCTCATGATTCTCATAGTTTTGGCCATGCAAAATTTAATAGACTTTTCATATTTATATTGTAGTCATTATATGCTAACATTTCATCCATGTTATGATTTGTTATGTCATGTTTGATATTGTAGCAGGACATGGTGGAGTGGAACCATGATGGGGAGGGTGATCATCACTGTCCATATGTCCTAGTTTATAAATATGTATGATATCCCTTGACTGTACTCAGTCTTTGTTGTATTTTTCATTTTCATAGATGCTTCCTATTGCATTGAAATAATATTATACAATTCAACCAATTCTGACACTCATTATGGTTTTATACGTTATTTCACAATGTTTTTCAGTTAGAGGGGCCAAAGAGGAGCCATGATAATGAGGTTAAAAATGAACTATATAGTGACTTCATCCACTCAAATGTTAATATTTGGGGGGACTTAATTTTTTTTCTTCATTGTACCTTTGCATCTTCATTCCTTTATACATGTATGGATTGACTTATATATGTTGGGTATTACAGTAGGAATAGGTGGATTCTAATGAGTTTGGTGATGAGTTTAATGATGATGTCATCAATGATGATGATAGTGATTGGCTTCCAAACACATCATAATTTGATTTGGAGGAAGATGAACTGAAACCTGTAAGAACATTTTATTGTCTTTGGGGATCTTTTCATTACTTTGTTCATTTATACTTTTATTCTAAGATAGATTATTTGGTGTTTCATAGTTTTTTAGAGAATATAGGATTATGGACATGGGTATAGGTAAAATGGATGTGCACTATTGCTTTTTGTGGCCATGCAACACATTCTATGGTGATGGTGGTCATCCATTCTGGTCACTAGAAAGTCTTAATGTTCATCATCTTCAAATTCATTATCAACACCCAGTTCTAAGGAGGCCTCCATGGCATCCTAGTAGTGGGAAAATGAAACCAAGGGATAAATCAATAACTAAAATACAAACAAAACATAGGCCAATAGTATGTCTGTTAAAAAAAGTATAGCCTTAGCAAGAAAGATAGGATGGAAAGATCATAAATGGTGAGGGAGAATATCTCTGTTGTGGGTGATCTTAATGAGACAACCTTGAAGGCTACCAATGATGTGATGGTTGCATTTGATTTCACTAAAAAATAGGAATGGAGAAGGGAATATTGTATATGATGGAGAAACTATAATCAATAAATGGAGTGATAAATACAAAGGGTGGAGGAAGGGCAATGTGTAGGCAAAAGTGGATGACAAGTACTTGATGCAATTTGTTTATCTCTTTTCATGAAGTAAAATTTACATCCATTTAATTTTTTTTCAAAGTCAACTTGCATATTTTTTGATCGCTTGTCACCTACAATGCAGAGAGATGGCTTAAAAATTGGTTGCACTGATGATGATTATGTTCCTTTGAGAGAGTTCTTGCAATGGAAAAGTAAAAGGGTTTGTCAATGAAACCCCCAAAAAATATTTATCACGAAGAGATACTTTACATAAATAAACTCAAAGACTATTTCTGCAAAACAAATTACTATAATTATAATTTCCACCAAAGTTGATCTGATATTCCTTGTCAATCATGTGTAGAGGAAGGTCACAAATGAAGGAGGATACCCCAAGGTGGATGTTCTATTGAGTGATGAATCTTGAAAAATCTAGGATGATATCATAGTTAGAGACTCTTACATGCCCTTTTGTTCATTCATTTTTTATTTCATTGAACCCCATCATTACATATGTTGATTTCATTTTTATTGTAATCTATTGCAGGAATTGGATAGACGCGGTGTGACACCATCCAAAGCATCATGGGCCTATTCTTCAAGGTATGTTATCCATATTTTATTAATAAATCCAAAGAGTTTATTCTTCACCTTGTTATCTTATTCTTGATATCCTCCAAATTTTATAACAATTATACATTCAAATGTAGGAGTTTTCAAGGGAGGATGACATATGCATATGCTTACATATACTACAAGTTGACTTTCATTTGTACCTCATTTACAATATGTTCCATGGCCATGCCATGAACATGGATGTTACTACTACTTTGACATGATTATTTATATATACATATTTGTGTGATATGCATGACGTGTACAACATGCAATTAAACTTATTATTTAGACATGATATTTCTATATATTTCTTTCTTTCATCGATGACTCATTTTAGTATTGCTTTGCTAGTTATTATTGTTTTAGTGATTTTTTGCATGATGGTGCATGGTTAGTTTTTGCATTGATGTTTAGATTTTGTATGAAATCATGTTTATATGTATGATGTGTATTGAATGTTAGCAAGTCATTTTTCATTTTCATTTGTTAACCTAATTTTTACGTTGAATGTTACAAACTTTACTGCTTAAGTTCCCATGTTTGCATTAACTTAATGTATTTTGTGAAGTAAACATGGTGGGATGCAATGTAGTATATTAATTTTAGCATGAGTTATACCTCATCCTAACATTGTTCTCATTTCATTTATTTATTTTTTAGGCATCGTGAACAACCCTCCTCAAAATGATTGATGATCATGGTTTGAGGAGAGGAAGATGAATTTCAAGGAATGCAACACTTCAAATGATCATAACACACATGTTTAAGGTGACCTTTCCTATATTTTTGTCTTATTTCTTGATGTTCATACTAATTCTTTCCATCTTTACCTATGTGCATTTCATGTGGGATATCAAGCATCCATTTACTAATATCTATATAAAAAGAGTAGAGTACATATGTTTGGTCTATTTTGTTTAGTCCACTAAAAACTTCCTAGTAATAGGGTATCCAGTAAAGGTATATGAGACTTTATAATATAAATAATGGTATACAAATGTTTCATCTACTCTGTTTGATCCTCCTTTTTTGCTTCATGATAAACTATACACAGATATACCTATCAAATAAGGACCCAATAACGAATATCAAATCACATATAAATAAATCCTATGATCACTTAGGCTAGGATTTCATATTGTAAATACCATTTTCCTAAACCATATCACATAAATTTTACTCTCTATTGGACTAATGTTTTTAAATAACCTTAGTTTATATGATGGTAAATGGGGTTAATAGGGTTATGAAATATTTTTCCATGGTTGATAGAGGATAGGAAGGGCCATTCATGTATATTCTGTTAGCCTTAAATTTTTTAAAGAAAATAATCAATGACACTCTCAGGCAATTATTTTTGAATGATGTATGAAACACAATAAAAACCTTATCAATTAAATGGATAAAACTTTTGAGAACCAAAAAAATAGAGGATGTTGTGGTATAACAGATATTCCCAATATGAATATGTTGTTTGTAAGCCAGCAACCTACTCTGTTTTAACTAAGAGTAGTCCTTAACATTATGATTAACTATGAAATGTTCTATGTTTTAATAATTTTCATCGATTGACAAGTATATTTCATGATTTTTTATTTATCTATATATAAATTTACTACTAGCTTAACTATGTATTTTGACTGAATCTTTGTTTTGATTAAGTTATCTATATTTGGAGAGCTTCTAGGTGGTGAAGATCAAGATGCATGCCCCAAAATTTTGGATGCCTTCAATGAAGTTATTATAAGGTTGAGATTTAAAGGTTCCTTGTCACTCGAATATCATATTGGTTTGAATCTATCATTGGCATTGTTAGAAAATTAATCTCTAATCACATAAAACTAGTTGTTAACTAATCTTCTTCAAAATGCATAGAGAAGCATTCAAAAGTTAGAAACCACAGTTGTTGAGAAGAACATAGTGGTTGTAGAGTTTCACACCACCATTTCCACATTGAGTAATGAGATTATGGAACTTAAACATAAATGTTTGAACCTAGAGGCTACCAATTCCTACATGAAATCACTTTGTGACTTAAGGGATGTGACTATTAAGGCCATGCAAATTAAGCATGAAGGAATGATTTCCATATATGCCCATGAGCTATATATTCTGAAGATAACATAGGAGACATTGATTTCTCATGTTTATGGGGTGACCAGTAGTAACCTTGACATTCTAGATAGAAATAATTACAACTAGTTACATATATTAACTACTATGACTATTATGTTCTATATGGTTCTCATAATAGTTGTAAAATGGTGGAAACATTCACCGTTGCTTTGTAAGCTTGTTTAAAATGAACATATGACTAAATTATAGGTGTATACACATGAAATCCCAATAAATATAGATATATAATATAAATTACATATTTTTGTCTACCCACTACATATGTTATATCTTTATTGCACACGTTGTTATGTATTATATGTTTGCTTTTTATTTAATATATTCTGTCAAACATGATGGCAGATATTTTATTATGTGTTTATAGGTTGAACATGGTGGATCCTTTTATATTACACGTTCATATGTTCAACATGGTGCCTTGTATGTAAAAATTTGGATCATTGACATTAATTTTATGGTGGGAATTGTTGATAGGTTTCTAATCCTTTGTGTATAACATAGATTACCTTAGTGCACATGTAAGGTAAGCAATAGTGAATATGGAGACTCCAACCCCTATAAAGGTTGAGGAATATTCAAGTGTTCAAGGGGAAATTGATGTCTGACCTTATACAACCATTAGCTTAATCTGATTATGATTTAACCCATCACTCACTTTACACACCTTGTTTGTCCTCTATCCTACTTATATCATGTACATTCTACTTTTGTTTATTCAAGAGATCAATAACCTGTCTGAAAAACTTAATCAAATTATATTTAATAAAAAGTAGTGATTTATAGTCTTTTGATAGTTTTTAATGGTTGAATAGGCCCTACACACCTATATCTTTCAATTACACAGCTATATAGTTTCTTAGTACAACATGATTCCTATTAGTTAATCACGTTTCTTTTGCTAGTTCTGTATCTATGTTGTTAATGGTTTTGGTTGTTCTAATTTTTATTTTAAATATGATTCATCCACCTAAAATAATATGGTAATGGGAAGAATGCAACTAGCACAAAGGAAAATAAGTGTTGTATTTGAAAATTTGTAGCAAATAAGGCTTCACTACACGAACACCATTAAAGCTTTAAACCCAAGCAGGTGGATTCAATAGTTTGAGAGTGAATACTTGAAATGATTGGAATCTATTGTTAGTAATATTAAAAATTATAGAAATCCCTTTTTACTACTAAATTGGAAGTTAATGAAAATGTTTTCATTTAAATGGGTGTTTAATTATTGTGGTGAAGTGTATTGTGTTGCCAAAAATATGAAATAGGGGTTCATAATTTTTCTTAGGTAGCTTAAAAACAAAGTATGGACATCCATCATGCTATGAAAAATAAATTTTGATGTGTATGCATAAAATGTGAGACTACATAAGGCATGGCGAAATTTGACAGATATGTGATCTCATAAAAAGCCTTGGTTGTTGCATATGCACATAATGGGTTTATTAAAAAAGCCTTAAAGTAATATTGTATAAGTTAAACCAATTTACTAGCTTGGTATATGCTTCAACAACTTAATGAGGATAATCCCTGGTAGGGTAGAGCTGAAAAAATACCAAATCAAGCATAAAAAGACCTAATTTCCATCATTGTAGGATTGATGAATAGTCTACAATTCTGAACAAAGGTCTGTATACTATTGAAGTATGGTTTTTATTGTAAATAACAACATATTATTAATTGATTTTAGAGTATTCATGTCATTTTTTAATGAATTAACATGATTATATCCTCTTTGAAATGATTCTAAGGTCAAATGTAAGTTTATAATACTGAAACGTTCAATGTTATATTTTATAAGTTTTCATAGTCACTTACAATTACTTGTCACATGTAGAAAGAATTCCATACCGATGTAGGAGCATCAACATATGCATATAAGGTGTATGTTATAAATAATATAGTATGTTTTTTATATCATAATAAGCCTCATTTGAGCAATTAAAATCTTGTATTAGGTCATATAGGGATTTGGAGAGTTACCCTCCAACACTTGTTATTTGAATTTTCAAATGTATTTGAGTAGATATATGTTAAATTTCAATAATTTGATTAGTCAATTTGTTCTAAAAGGTGTCTTATAAGACTAATAACATAGATAGGAATCTTGAAGTCTATTTTTAGGCATGTTAATCTTGTAAGGACAAAATAAAGTCATTGAAACCATTTGATAGGCTTGGAAGAGTCAATTTACCATGTTAAGTCTAAACGATTGAGGGAAAATATCCATCATGATTAGACATTATAAGCATATAGGAGACCTCAAATACTATATATGCATCGAATCTAAAAATAATTAAGTGTCCAAGGATGAATTAAATCATTAAAAAAATGAGTTTTCGCATCTACAAGGTTACAAAGACTAAGACTGTAAAGTTTGCCTGTATATACAGAAGTATGCTATGTATTTGAAGCCTTTTAATGTTGAATAAAAAATTATATTGATTAAAAACCAATGATATTTAATATTTTTCATCCTAGATAACATGTTTTAATGATATCTGTATTGATTAAAGGACAATAGTTTGATTGTATTCTTAAAATCTTCAATTTCCATATTTTCTCAAGTTACAATCACTTAAAAAGATCTTGTTTCATGTCAAAATTGTTATATAAGATTGAATTTGATAATAAATGGGTAGAAGGAGATTTTTTATTCTCTATTAGAGGAGTTAGGAAGAATAAATGAGTCTTAGACTTTATGAAACAAATTTAAGAAACTCTCAGCTTCTACAAGTTTGCAAAGCCCTAATTTTGGATTTTTTGAGAGGAAAAGGTTTATATCTCCCAAATACATTAGTGAAACTTATTCAAAATTTTTATATATGTATAAAATTGTATTTATCCACTAATTCACTCATTTTTATGAGATACTATACCTTGTGTTAGATCAATTAGTCGACTATGTGTAGTTTGATCTGTACATGCTAGCTGAGAAGGCTTAAAATAAGAGATTTTGTTGATTTTTTTAATTGATTAAACTCAAAAATTCAAGTAAAGGTTAGAACATTTTGTATTAAACTCAGTCATATTCAATACTAATCAAAAGTCTTTTGGGAGTTTAAAACTAGATCTTAGTCATTGTGAAGAAAGAGTTGGACTTAAAGTCCTAGAATACTTAAAGAGGTTTGAAATTAGTTTTATAAGAAACCAAAAAAAGAGATAAAATGAGTATTAAATGAAGGTTTTTGAGCCCCTAAATCAAACAAGTAATGATAAAGTCACCTTGATTAGGACCATAAGCCTGTATACTATTGTATAAGTGAAGTAATAGTACTATGTATGGTTATTAAGAGACTCTTTAAACAATAAGTATCCTACCTCGAAAGAGATTAATTGTTAAGACAATTAATTTCATGCGTAGTGTTCATTATAATTATTATCAAGCTTATATGGGTGTCTCAAGACCAAGATTCAAGGTGTAAACCAATATAATTGAAAACCTCATAAGTTCATTGAGAGAAAGAGTTAGGTGAGATAAATACTTAAAGTCATCACATGATCTCAAGGTAAAGCTTGGAGAAGCCGAAGAAGGTTTTATAGGTCATGATACAAGTGTTAAAACATTTTAGAAACTCTTAGACTTTATAAACCATCAAAATGTAACTCTTAGCCCGAGTGTAACCTCAAAAACCTTAGGACAAGGTTCTCTTCATAAAAAGCCTCATATCTTCATTTTTAACCCATAGAATATCTTGAAACTTTGTATAAATTTAGTCATATATGTTTATGAACCTATCCAAGTTTTATTCATCAAAGAGAAGCTCTATAGAGAGAGAAAAGGTGACTATGTTCAAATTTTATGTCGGTGCATGGAGAAATTAATGATATTTGTCTAGTAATATTTCCCTTTCAAAGTTAAGACAGTCAATGGTTGGATAATGGATCAAAAAAAAATTGAGAACAAGGACATAAGAGAATTATATTAGATACCAGTTTAAATTTATAACACCACAAAAATATAAGAATGTAATGCAAATTCCACACAATTCACCATCAACCATAATCTTAGAACATTATGTGTAGAGGGTAAGTTTAAGAATATGATTTAATTTAAATGCCACATCATCCACCATCAATCATAATCTCACAACATTATGTGTAGAGGGTCAGTTTAAGAATAGGATTGGGTCATCCATTATAGTGTAAAAATAGGATTTTGTCACTGTCAAAACACAATCATATACCTTGAAGCCTATAACATATATGAACACCAAACTATCACAAAAATATGAATCCAACGCATTGGCCACAACAACTCACTATGAAATAATCAAGAAATTGGATCATAAACACCAATGAATTCATCAATAAAGATTGAATATTACTTATATAAAATACATGAACACCAAACTATCATAAAAATATGATCTCAATACATTAGCTATAACAACTCACACTTGCAACAAAAGACAACCCAGGTCATAAACACCAATGAATTAATCAATAAAGAGTGAGTATTTATAATGTCAAAATTACATATTTTAAAATTTGTCAATAAAGAGTGATGATTTGTTATATAAAATAGGGACATCATCATAATCATTTTAAGAGTTATAATCTTCATCAATATTTAAATAAATATAACCAGTTTTAAACACTTCAACATCATGATCGGTCTTTTGATATTTCTTTTCATCAAATGTGAAGTCCACTATTCATTGTCAAAATTAAAACTATCACTCGATGGATAGTACTCACCATCATTTTTAGTGCCTTTGATGAATATGAATAAGTAAAGAGGTTCTATTCAATAAATTCTTTGGCTCGATCAAAAGAGTGGAAAATTGGTGTTGTGGGACATTTTGTACCTCTTTCACAATGCTGAAATTAGATATGTTAGAAAACATTTTGTCACCTTTATTGGCAAGTATTTATCTAGGAATGACCTTATTTGTGTCAGGATGGCACCAGGAGTATTCAAAAAATTTAGAAAAACTACATCGTAGTCCATCCATTCAAAGGACCACTACATGAAGAAGTCACAACCATGCCTTTCTATGAGTGCCAAGATCTCATAATTAGCCATAAGAATTTGGTATAAAGGAAATCTTGTATTGCGATGCAAAATAACATTATACCATCTCAAACCATCAAGTTTGATGAAAATTAAAATGTATCCTAGCCCCCTCCAATTTATGGCACTATTCATCATATACAAGTTGTGGCTCATCAGATCTCGTGCCAAAGTCAGTTCATCTAAGACTAATGTCTTATTCCATGTGTGATTGTATAATTATTCTCTTATTTTTATAAATATGGCCATTTTGTTTTCACTATCTAGATACACTTTCCACATAATTAAAAAAAACATTTAGTGATTATTTCCAAAAAATACTAGTTATGATAAGTCCATATCTTCAAAATAAACCATGCAAAAGCCATGAAACTTTGTAGAAAGGTGGAATAAGGAGAATGTGAAGTTTTAAATGTGTTTTTAAGACTCTTGAATACTATGTGTGGATAATCTTCAAAAAATTATTGATTTTTAGCTACATGATGTAGGAGTATTAGTCTAATAATTGAAATTTATACATAGTAAGTTAAACATTAGTAGTGAGTCATATGTTAAACAATAAAGAGGTGTGTCATATGATGTAGGAGCATCAGAACATGAACTATTTCAAAAATACAAATTTCTACTTGGTCATGATTTATCAAGTGTTATGGGTCCTTTAAGAGTTAATAGAAAGTGTTACCTAGTCTTCAAGTGTGTTGTAAAGGTCAATCTAGCTTAATTTGGAGTTTCCCTCGAAACAGAGGAATTTTAAATTTTGAATCATTTATGAAGGTTTACAAGGGTTGGACAAAGTTTTAAAAGGATTTGAACATTGGATCTTAGTCCTAATAGGCTTAATTATATGTTTAAAAGGTATTTCAATCATTGTAAATGTAAATATAACCTTAAGTCATATCTATAAATCTTGGCTACATTGGATAAGGATAAAGTAAGCAAATTTGTTAGAAATAAGGGCTAGGTGATAGAACCTTGGATCTATTTCAAGACCAAGAAAAATAAAAGACTATTTTTATGTAGAGATGATTTTAATAAATAAAATAAGTTATTATAAGGTCAAATTGGGGGAATAAAGAGTAGTAGAGTGGCAGAGTAAGGTGAAGAAGGCCTTCTAAGCCTATGTTTTTGTAAATAGGACCATGTAAAGAGGTCAATAAAATAAATTATTTTATATCCAAGATATGTTTCATAAAATAAAGTATTATATTAACATGTTTTGGTCATTATTACATATGTTCCAATGATTTTAAAAGTAAATTTTGAATGTTAAAAAGTGAAATAGGATTTTGTGGACAGTCTGCATATATAATGAGAATTCTAAGTAAAAATAGTACTAATTTTATTGTATAAAAAAGGGATATGATCATATGATTAAATGTATTCATCTGGTTCTATATTTAATAAATAAGATAAAATTCAATTGGAATTAATTTTTCATTTGTCTTGAAGCCTATATGAATAAAACCCTCAGTATCCTACTTTTCTTTATATTAACAGTCATAAACAACCCATTAAAGCACTTGTGGAAAGTTGTATGATATCAATACACGGATTAAAAAATTGAAGAGGGTTCTTGAGAGTATTATATAGGGATTAGAACAATTTAGAGCATCTCAAGGTTCATGAACAATGACTATGAAGTTATTGTCTTCTTAGTAACCTGAGAAGCCCTAAAATAGGGTTTTACAAGACAAATTATGTTATAAATCCATTTTGAACTGGTGAAAAGTATCCAAAGTTTGATAAAATGTGTGAATATGTGTTTGAGCACCTGTCCAATTATTTTTGGTGGAAGTAATCTTTGTAATACAAGATACAATTGACTATAATCTAAGTTTCATGTAGGTAATCATGAAGAAACTAGTCAAAATAAAATCTGATTGTTTCAATTCATTGTTTGAGTTTAGAATTATTAGGAAGGTCTAATATCATTGTGTGAACACTTTATAATTATTTATTTAAGTGATTCAAGATATCTAGTTATTGAATTAAGTTGAATCCTTCTAAACATGCAAATTAGGTCTGTGAAGATTCTAAAAAGGAAATTTGATATTGTATTCAAATCTTGAAATCTAATGCAAAGATTGGTTTTAGATCATATTTGATGATATATATTGTTGTATAAGTTAATTAAGGAGGTATTAAGTCATACCATGGATAATGACACTTTTACAAGACCAAACAAACATGTACGCAACATTATAGCAGAGTTAGAGTAAATGATAATTTTCTTGTTCATATATTGTGCTAATTAACATTTTGAATTTTTGAAGACATAATATCATTACATGAACTCTGACACAAGTCCTAAGAAGTGATTATATAGAAGATAATAGGGTTAAGGTAAAGATTCAAGTGACAATCTTACCTAAAGTTTCAAGTTGTCCAAAAGTTACAAGTTTCTAGGCAAAGGTATTTGAAGATTGAAGATTGGATAAAATAAATTCTTCTTGTGGAATCAAAAGTACCCATGGTGAAGAAACAACATGATAAATGGATTTTAAAATCAATAAAAGTTAGGGTATTGGTCTCTTGTTCTTAATGAAGGGTATTGTAGTAAGAAAATTGAAATTAAGAGCTTAAACCATTATTGGTTTGTCAAGTACTTATAGATATTGTTGGGACAAGTAAAATAAAAAGAAAGAAGGTGGAGTTTGGTTCTTTAAAGAGAAATAAGACTTTTTTTAAGGTTGTAGACCTAGTTTATAAGCCTAAACATAAACAAAATCCTTAAAAGGGTCTAGAAAGATTTCGAATGACCAGACTTGTGAAAGGAATTAAAGACATCAGTTAGAGATAGAGATTATCAGTTTGAATATTAAAAATTAGAGATATAAAGAGTTTATTACTCTATATATGTTTTTTTTAATAATTCCTTCAAGTTGGTCATATACCATATAAAGTCAAATTATACAAGTAAGTTGTGTGAAGTGGATAAAGATGTCAGTTCAATAGAGTACATGGTGTTTTTGAATGGTATATTAAACATGTATGAAGAGTACATCCTAGGATAATGTTTCAAAAGAGTAAGATTGTCATCATCATGCTTCCATATGCATTGTAAAAGGGTCTCTATAGTTGTTAGGTGGCATAAGGAGTCTTCTTCCTATCTTCAAGCTCTATTTAGTGAAGATGAACTTCAAACCCATAAAGGAGGAACCAAGTCAAACATGAGATAAGCTTCATAAGCATCCACTCATGAAAAATAAGATAGTAACTACTGAGAAGAGAGGAAATAATGAAAGAGTGATATATTAGGTATGTAAAGAGGGTCTATAGGCCTATAGTTTGATGATTTAATCAATGAATAAAGCTATTTATTCGATGAAACAAAGTTATAGTATTCATATTATTTATGTTCATGTGCCTTTATATGGGATTGATGTTAAATTGTGTCTTTGAGCCATTATAAGCATAATGGTATGTAGAAGCATGAGGATTAGTTTAAAAAGGAATAGAAGTATGAATAGTAGTTTCTAAAGAAAGATAAGCATCAGAAATATTCTAGGAGAAAAATATTGAATAGTGCAGTCCATGGTTGGTCATATCAAAAGCAATATTTATTATCCATAAATATTCAAACTATTAGTGTAGGTTTTTATTTTTCCCTATTTATTAATTAGGGAATATTATATATTTGTGCATACATGGAGTTTTCCTACATTCATGGGATAGGCTATCTTATGTGGAGATTGTGTGTCATATTTGTGTCATAAGGTGTCATAAGAATGCCATAAGTGACTCCTTTGACCGGCTATTTCGGGTATGGGAGTTACTTCTCTATTTGTAGCACCTTGTCACCACCTTTTTTGAAGGAGTCTATTCTTGAGGTGCTTTGACCACCTTTTGTGGAGGAGTCTATTCTTGGGGTGATTTGACCACCATTTGTGGAGGAGTTACTTTCTAGGTCTCCTATATATATTCTTCATTTTGGCCATTTCATGTTAATCAGATTTTAGTTTTCTCCATTTTGTCTTGTGTAATTCTCTTATTGTGTTATTTTCAAATTGCTTTGGCATCTATGTGGTGTGCAATTTTTCATCTTGTGTGATCACGTCTCCATTGCACTCGTGTTATCCATATTCTGGCAACAACTCCGATATGGTATCAGAGCAAACCTGGTAATCTTGTGTGTGATTATGCTTTTAGCTTATTTTGAAATCAAGAGGAGTGGAGTTCTCTTTATTTTTTTATTTTCTAGATTTGATCTAAAATAAAAAATATATATCAATTCTGGTTAGTTTCCTTAGAAATCCTTGGCCTTTGGGTGTCTTGGTTGTCTTCTCTTCAAGGGTTGGTTCAGTAGTTAGCTTGGGCGCCATTGCTGTGTTCAGCAGCAGAAGGAGGAACAACATTCAACAGCAGAAGAAGGAGCTGCATTCAACAGCAGAAGGAGGAAGGTTGGCACTTAGTTTCTGTCCTTCCATGCCTTTCGTTGTACGGCATCCAAAATAGCCTTCATTTTCCGCTGTATGGTATCCAAAATAGTGTTCATTTTCAGCTGTACGACGTGCAAGTCTGCAAGTCTGCACCAACTTCAGCAGTGCCTTCAGTTCTGTTACACTTCTAACGTCCTTCCAGCTTATTTTCCTTCCAGTTGTATGCCTTAGATAGTCCAAAACAGGTCTATTTTTTTGTGAAAATTGCATATTTTTCTGGTCTTCTCTGCTGCGTTGAAAATTGCCTGTTGTGCATTGGGATTTGTGAGGTCTACAATTTTAGTATCTCTGACTTTTCTTGCCCAATAAATTAGAAATGTGCCTTGCTTTTTGGTGAAAACATTTTGTTGTTCCTTGTCTTTTCTGCAAGTAAAATTTTGAACTGTGTTTTTGACGTCCTCTCCCTTTGGCGCCTCATGTGGACACTTAGATACTTGGCCAGCAGGTTAATTCTATCTATGCTTCAATATTTTTAGTTAAAATTTACTTGATAAAATAAAAATCAATCAATTTGACTGAATATTAAGGATTTTAGACAGTTTTGTATTTTTTGGGGGTTTGAATTAAAACTTGTATCTTTGCCTGTCGAAGACGAAGGGTGAGGCCCGGGTTGGCAGGAGGCCAATTCCCCCTCACAAAGACCTCCTTTAGATTCCTCATTCCATGTTGAATCCAATGAGTGGTTGGAAGGCCACTTTCTCTCCCCATAATAGGCATTTTAAAAATATTTTAGTGCTTTTTTTTGCAAAAACACTAGTTTACGATAAAATTATAACTTTAATATCTTGCAAACGGTAGCTTAGTTTTGGGTGCATTTTTTTGTAAAAGTGTTTGTAATTCAATTTTTCATATTGTAGACTTATTAATTGTTAAAAGTGCACTAGTTTATAAAGTGCCAAAAATTGGGTCTCCCGAGACGCATTTTCAACTGAGTCTGACATATTTTAAGCGTGCACTTGCATATTTGGGGGGGGGCTCAACATTTCGGGGAGGTGTGATTGATTTTCACAACTTGCTTTCATTCTCTTTTTTGCATAAATTCACAACTTGCAATCAACACAACTTCACCTAAATTCAGCTAAAAAATAGATTCTTTTCAACTTAAACCCCTAACACCCTTCAACTATCATGAATGGAAAGTTAAAATGTCAATCATTCTTAGAAGCAAAGGGTTGTATAGGATCACCATGGGAACTAAAATAGAACCCAACACTGATGTTGAAAAGGTCAAGTGGTATAATCGTAGTGATGAAGCCTATGGATTACTGAGTTTGTTTGTGTCTCTAGAACTTCTCTTCCATTTATAATCCTTCCAGACTCCTAATGACATATGGGGCACCTTAGAAAAATTATTTGGGAAGCTTGATGAGATGAGAGGTCATGAGCTCGAAAACAAACTCATAAGTCTAAGTCCTAGCAACTTTGACACCCTACAGGACTTCTTCACTAAGTTTAAGGCCCTTAGATTGCAATTGAAAGAATGTGGGATAGAGAAGAAAGATAATCAACTCATCCTTTCTATTCTTTCAAAGTTAGGTCCAAGCTATTTAGTCTTTGTCTCCACTTTCCATGCCACAAAAAGTGCTCTTGGCACTACATGGAAAATGCCTTCTTTGGATTCATTCATTGCCGACTTGACTAGGGAGCAAGATAAGCTAATTCAAATGGGCACTATAAAGTCTACTCAACCCCAAGCTTTGATAGCTGGAAATGGTAAGGATAAGACTTCAACAAAAGAGAAGAAAAAAAGAACAAGGACCAGGAGAAGAAGAAAGAAAACACTAATCCTACCAAAAACAACACTGAGTCTTCATCCTCCAATGATAAACCTAAGAAGGAGAAGGTTAAGTGTGCCAATTGTAAAAATATAGGGCATGATGAACACAAATGCATGAAGAAAAAAATAGATCACCTAACTCATCTTCTAAAGAAGAACAACATAGGTGTTCCTGAGTCCATCAAGCAGAATTCATCTACCCAAGATTTTACTAAGGCAAAAGGCAAGGGTAAGGAGAAAGAAAAGGGAAAGGCCCTTGTAGCAACTGCAGCTTCTACATCTTCATGGGTCATAGACTCGGGTGCTTCTCACCACATGGGTTCTTCACTAGTTGAGTTTTCACCTTTAGAGCCTTGTAGCATGACTTCAATTAGTTTGGGTGATGACACATCAGTTTCTGTTGTAGGGAGAGGGTCAGTTGAAATGGAAGGAAGAACATTCAATAATGTTCTAAGTGTTCCTTCTCTTTCAACCAATCTCCTATCAGTGTACCAAATCACTCACATTGGTCGGGGCCTGAGAGTTGAGTTTTCACCAAATTCAGTGGCTATCAGGGAGTTGGATAGTGATACTACAATGGCAGTGGGTAGGGTAGATCACCAAGCTAGGTTATAAACCTTCTCACATTTTGCATAAGATTCTTCTCCAACAGCATTGTTGACTCATTCAGATGGAGTTAGCAAATTGTGGCATGAGCGGTTTGGCCACCTTAACTACTGCTACCCTGAGCAACTTTGCAAACATGACATGGTCATTGGCTTGCCTCATTTCCAATTTTCAAAAGGATTTTGCGAGGGGTGCTCCCTTAAGAAGCATCCCAAAGCAAAATTTGACAAAGGCAAAGCTAGGAGGGCTTCACAACCTTTGGAGTTAGTTCACAGTGATGTATCAGGACCCTTTCCCAAACCATCTTTCACAAGGGCCAAGTACATCTTCACTTTCATTGATGATTTCTCTAGGTACACTTGGATATATTTTCTCAAACAAAAGTTTGAAGTGTTTGAAAATTTTCTAGACTTCAAGGCTCTTGTTGAGAAATAGAGTGAGAAATCCATCAAGGTTCTTCGAACTGATAATGGAGGGGAGTATGTCAGCATCAAATTTAAGCAATTTTGCACCACAGAGGGGATTGATTTACAGTGCACAGTCACTTACAGTCCTTCACAGAATGGGGTTGCAGAACACAAGAATAGGTTCTTGAAAGAGATGGGTAGCTGTATGATTCACTCTAAATTCTTAGCACCACAGTACTAGGCTGAAGCCATCAATTGTGCTTTCTACATTCAAAATAGGGTTCCTCACAAAGCTTTAAAAGGGATAACAGCCTTTGAAGCTTGGCATAAAAGGAAACCTTTTGTTGAGCACCTTAGAGTTTTCAGATCCCCAGCCATGGCCCACATTCTGAAGAAGAAATGCAAAGCTATGGAATGCTAGTCCAAGCCTTGCATCTTTGTAGGATATCCAGATGGTATTAAGGGATATCACCTTCTAGATCTTGTCACTCATGAGTTGTTCATCTAGAGAAGTGTCCATTTTCAGGAGAGTCCTAGAGACTCAACACTTGACACTTCTTCTCCCTCATCAGATCTACTTCTTCATGATGATTCCTCTTCAAATTCAGATCAGCCACAACAGGTTCTCAAGCCAGAGACATCTTCTTATTCTTTGAGTTTAGATAGCAAGGATAGTGATGCAGAGTCATCCACCTCTAGTCAATCAGAGGATGAGGAGTTAGCACTTGACTCGCCCACTTCTGGGCCACTTTGGGCCAGACAGACACTTGAGAGTGCTGGCACTTGGGTAGGAGATCCCATAGATGACAGACGTACTAGGGGGATTTTTAGAGAGATCCACATGCCTTCCTTGCTACAGTTTCAGATCCACAGACTTTTCGAGAGGCATCAAGGGTACCTGAGTGGGATAGTGCTATGGAGGAAGAATATTCTTCCTTAATTAAAAATTACACTTGGGATTTGACTTCACTTCCTAAGGGAAGAAAGATGGTTCGATGTAGGTGGATATATTAGACCAAGTTTGCAACAGATGGGTCGGTTGATAAGTACAAGGCGCGATTGGTCGCCAAGGGTTTCTCACAGTTGGCAGGCATTGACAACTCAGAGACCTTTACACCCATTGCAAAGATGAATTCTATCTGACTCACCTTGGCTATTGCTGAAGCACATGGTTGGGATGTGCATCAGATGGATATGAAGAGTGCCCTTCTTCACGAAGACCTAGAGGAGGAGATCTACGTGGAACAGCCACTAGGATTTGTTTAGGATTCTTCCTTACTATGCAAACTTAGGAAATCTATATATGGCCTCAAACACGCCCCTTAGGCTTGGTATGCCAAGATGGATTCCTTACTTCTCACAATGGGTTTCACTAGGTGCCATTCTGATCCCAATGTCTACTTCTTGCAGTAAGATGATTCGCTCTTGATTTTGGTTCTATATGTTGATGACTTTTTGATCACCGGGAGTTCTTCATTGGCTATTATAGCGGTGAAGGCATCTCTCCAGGATAGATTTGACATGACAGACTTGGGTTTGTTGCACTACTTCCTTGGCATCAAGATCTCACAGTCAGATTTAGGGATTTCTCTTGCACAACCTAAGTATGATCTTGACTTATTGGCTCGATTTTACATCGTTGATTGCAAGCCATCTCTGACTCCCTTTCTATCAGGAGTCACGCTTGAGACTGATTGTTCTTCACCATTGGTTGATGCCACTCAATATCGACAACTTGTTGGTAGTCTCATCTACTTGACTCACACCAGGCCTGACATTTCATATATAGTGGGACTTGTCTCCAGATTCATGCAGGAACCCCATGAGCTGCATTGAAAAGTAGCTAAGATGATCTTGCATTACATATAGGGTTCACATAGATATGGGATTCATTATAGATTTGGCACAGAGGCTGACTTGGTTAGATATATAGATTCAGACTAGGCTGGTGATTCACAGACTCGCAAGTCCACTTCTGGTTACAGTTTCTCTCTAGGTTCAGGTCCTATCAGTTGGTCTAGCAAGAAGCAGAATGCTATTGCTATATCATCCACAGAGGCAGAGTACAGGGGAGCTATTAATGTAGCTACTGAGGCTATTTGGCTTTAAGGGATTCTTTTTGAGTTTGGCATTCTTATCAGGCAGCCCACCATCATTTATTGTGACAACCAGAGTACCATTCAGATTTGTAGAAATTTGGTTCAGCACCAGCAGACCAAGTACATAGAGATTCACATGCATTTAATTTGGGAGCTTATTCATAGTTAGGTCATTAACTTGATATTTTTCCAGTCTTCGGAGCAAGTTGCAGACATCTTCATCAAACCTTTCACTGAGAGCAAGTTCATTCATCTACGAGCTCTTCTTGGGGTGCGGTCTACATCTGTAACATCATCTTTAGGGGGGGTCTTCTAGCCTCTTCTTTTATTTTATGTCTCTCTTTTGGGGGGGGGGGAGTTTTTTCCTACGGGTTTTCTCATTTTCTCTATCTTATGGAGATTGCATTTGTACATGGGTACCTCATCAGGCCTAATTGCTAGGACCCATTTCTTATTTCCACACTGCCCACCTAATCTGTGCTTATGGGGTGGTATTAGTGTAGGTTTTTATTTTTCCCTATTTATTAATTAGGGAATATTATATATTTGTGCATACATGGAGTTTTCCTACATTTGTGGGATAGGCTAGCTTATGTGGAGATTGTGTGTCATATTTATGTCATAAAGTGTCATAAGAATGTCATAAGTGACTCTTTTGACTGGCTATTCCGGGTATGGGAGTTACTTCTCTATTCTTAGCACCTTGTCACCACCTTTTTTGGAGGAGTCTATTCTTGGGGTGCTTTGACCACCTTTCGTGGAGGAGTCTATTCTTGAGGTGCTTTGACCACCATTTGTGGAGGAGTTACTTTCTAGCTCTCCTATATGTATTCTTCATTTTGGCTATTTCATGTTAATCAGATTTTGGTTTTCTCTATTTTTTCTTGTGTAATTTCTCTTATTGTGTTATTTTCAAATTGCTTTGGCATCTATGTGGTGTGCACTTGTTCATCTTGTGTGATCACATATCCATTGCACTCGCATTTTTTGGATTCTGGCAACAAATTTGATACAAACCAAGTAGGATCATAAACAACATGATAGAATTAGTATCAATGAATCATTTTCAAGATGAAAATGAGGATAAATCCATGGCAACACAACCCTATAACTCATTGATAACCTATAGTGTGACATATACCCTATAAATGGTAATGAACAATATTAAGTGAAATTCACAATAATATACAAGTTTAGAAACTTAAAGATATGTATTTATTAGTGTAGTTTAGTCATAACATGAAGGAATTTCTTCATGCAATTTTGTGTGGCATGTTTTATGCAAGACAAATTTGAAAAGAGAGAGAGGTATCTCTATGTAGAATTAAGTGTATCACCCTCTTTCCTTGTGAATTGATATCATTCATTCTTTAAAAATTACATCTCAAATTTATGGAAAATTCTAAAACTAATCTAAATATAATCATCAAGACAAAACAAGTAATGCATAATGCATGCTTTCCCATGAATTGACATCATCCATTCTTTAAACATTTCATTATCATCTCTATAAAATTTTATTATAGTAATCTTAATATAACTGTCAAAACAAAACATGTAGCTCTAAAAAATAGCATGTTCACAAGAATTTCATTTTGTTAAACTGTAAAAAATATCCAAAAAGTTGAAGATCAATTTTAACCTCTATTTATTTTCTATTACTGAATCATAAAAAATAGTATAATAACTCTGTAAGTTATTGGACTAGTTTACATATAAGCTAATTTTTGTAACCATGCATCAAAGAAAAAAGGAGATCCTGATGAAAAATGGCTTACTTTAATTTTAATTCATCAAGAGAATAAGCACAATGACCAAGGGGAATTTCTTCTCTCTTTGGTCACTAAGCAACACAAATGGTCATCTTAGAAAATAACATCTATGGCTTTTAGGTTTACGAATTCAACAAGACTTAGAAGCCCATAATTTTAAAGACCACAAGTTTTGCACATCAACGGATAATTTAAATTCAAGGTAGGAAATAATAAAGGTGGCACCTGACTAATTTTTATATGACATATAACAGAATACTATTGTCGATGGCACCTTGTTCACAAGACTCTTCGCTTCCAAAAATATATAATTCATTGTAGTCCATTTGACTAAAAGTCATCTTGAATTGACAAAACTAGGGCATTCAATAAATGTTCATTTATAATTTCTAACATTAGTCCTACCTCTAAGGTTAGTTAATGACAAAACATCAAATATTTTCCATCGACCCTGTTTAGGCATCATTCTTGAAGCATAAATGTCAACATCTTCTTTCTCAACATTATAATTTTTTCACTATTTTATAAAGGATCCTAAAACAATAATGACATGACCCATGTTAGGGCATGTATTTGGATCTCATTTAGTATAATTTCAAACGAGCTTAGTGACAACATTAATGCTTTAGATCTCTTTTATTAGAATGCCAAATAAAGCAAGCTTCATTTAATAACCTTGTATTTTTAACTACAAACTCTCTCCCTCAGCATCATATGGTGATATATTTAAATTTTTTAAAAGAGACCTTAAATCTTAAATTTCATCCTAAAAATAATAGTTGAGGACTATGTCATGATAGACTCAAAGGTGTTTGTGAAAGTAATGATTTAAAAGTATAATAAGAAGATCTAAATTTCTAGATGAATGTTTTAGGTGTCTAAGATGTAAGAAGAGAGTGAAATAGGCTAGGTGAATGGTTTCAAAGGGGTGAATAGGCTATTAAACCCTATACTTGAATCTATTACCCATTAATGTAGAAGCCTAAGTAAAATACTAAGTGGAATATATGAAATGTTGAAGAATATCATTGGTCTTGTATGACCAATACTAAGAGGATAATACTAGAGACAAGATATGATAAAGATAAACCTAGTAAAAAGAGATTTGGTAGACCTATTTGACAATAGTGCTTGTAGACCTATACAATAAGAGCTTGAACTAGACCTTAAAGGAACCTTGAAACAATTAGTACATATTAATGTCCATTAGATAGATAATGAAATTGATAAAAAGGTTTAATTCAAAATTGAAAACAAGCATCAAAACTTCAATGAATGTAGTATTGGCTTAAATATCATTAGATGTTAGATAATGGGTGTAGACATTGCTATCACTATATCTTCACACCAAAAGGAACATGAAACTCTTTTTATCTCACTAAAAAATATAGTATAACACACACCCAATAGGAACAATGATAATTCCAATGCACATAATCTGTATAATAGTTTACTATCACCAATTAATAAAAATGGAATAATAAACATGACAAACAATACTCAATAACACTTTGTAAAATATATGCAAGACATAACACACACAATATGAACCTATTATTTGACATTAATGGATTATTCAATCTTACAAAGGTATGCTAAAATTTAGGTAACAAAAAGCATAAAATATTAGATATAGATAGTAAACGTAGATAACAATGAACTAAAAATCATAACAAAAGTGACAACTAACAATTTTACAAACTTAAATTTATATGATGTGCATTATGGTAACCACCATAAAATGTCAAAGACAACTCAAACCTATCATGAAAAAGCACATTGGTTTTTTTTAGGGCAAGATTAAAATTCCCATAACAAAATAGAAAGGTGAGAGCACACCCAGATATAATTACATGATATGACATAATGAGAGTGGCATGTATTCAATGTACATCTTCATGCATGAGTCGTATTATCAGTCAAACATATAAAGAGAGGCATAGAATTTACATCCTCAACATTATTTCTATCCTTATCTTGCTTAGTTGTCCTATTGAGATTATCATTTCATACTTCTCGTCTGTGATTATTATGAGGAGGGTAAGGGGAAAGGGCATTCTCCTGTGACATGGTGTCTCATCTTCTTCTATTCATATTTTCTATGAAGTATATCTATCTATGAATTGATGTTTTATGCCCATTGTTCATTTATTGGAATGGATGGGACATCGATTATGTGCCCAATAATGACCCATTTTGCACCTTATTATAAATATATTCCATACTAATTTTTAATAATGTCAATGTTTGAATTTTTTGACTTATTGTGACACATCTCTCAAAAATCTCTCATTGCATATGAGTGCTTTGATGCCATCAAATTCATCTCACTAGGTAGGTTCTATTCATAAAATGAAATGCATCATGTTAGAACTACTGATAAAATATAAAAACATGAGAGTATGGGTAAACACGTGTCTTACATTTTGAGGGTCTCTTGATTGGTTTTTAGTGTCATTTGACTAATTTACCATCACACCTTTGACTATGGGATTTGAGCTTCATAAATCCACATTCTATATACTGTCTATTTTAGTGTTCAATTGATCGACATCCTTAACCTCTTCCCCCTCATTCTTAATTATAAGTCTTGTGTGTATACCCTATGCAATAAAGACATTTTACATTATTAAAATTCATCTAAAAATTGTCAACATAAAAATTACAAGTTAAAGGCTACCTTACATTGTAATTTGTGTCATTGTTGTTGATGCATTTCATAGCTCTATCCAATGTGGCCTTGATAACTATGTCTCCTCTCCTCCTTCACATATGGTCCACGTTTATGACATGTTTAAAGGTGTAGCCTTGGATTGAAAATGGGAAAATGCACATGTACATGGATGGTCTGGAAGTATAGAGGCGATAATGTAATGACTTGTGTTTCATACTTTGGACCCATGTTGTATAGGGGTTATTGGTATCGAAGGTAACATGACAGTATGGGATCTCCAAAGTCCTCACTCATGAAATATTTTCAAGTATCTCTACTTTGAAGTTCATGTGGAAGCCACTATCTATACAAATTTATATCCACCATTAATATATGTAAATTATTGTGGTACGTTGTTGGACCAACCAATCCACCCTCCAATGCGTATAAGTTTATATTATACTCAATAAATGACTTTTTAAATGCAAATCATATGATTTTATTAATACATATATTTCTTACCCACCATATAGATGTGTACAACAACATCTTGACCACATTCCAACCCTATCAATCCAACACTACTCCTAATATTCTATAAAGTTACCTTGAGTAGATCGATACCTATCTAAAAACTTTTTGACTCCCTATTATCCATGTCCTCATCAAAACATATATGCATTATGAACCCCAACTCACTGAACATTACATGTCTCAGCTTGTCATCTCTCATCTTTTCTATCAAATTCTACAACCATGCATGACAAGCATGCCAACTGCACAAGTAGACATCACAATTAAAAGTTTCCCTACATATCCCAATAGTATTGTAAGAGTTCATCGTATATGGTGGTACTATTGTATGCTATGATATAAATATGAACATCATTATGTGTGAGTATAAAATGAAGATGCACCTCATAGCTTATATCTCTATAGCAATATCATCTACTATGAAGGCACTGATTATCCATTCAATATCCTTCATATGCACTCTCTATGTAAGAATTCACATCCACTAGCTAAAGTCAACATTACATGATTGTGACATAATGAACCACATAATGGGCACACTTTTGTGCTTAGAATAAAACACTAGTTTCATGTACAATTAGAACTACATAAAATAAGATAAGCTAAATCAAATTTCATGTTACAAATTATCTGCAGTGTTAACTTTCGTTACAAACATTCGAAACACACCTTCATTGTGTTCATGCTAAACATCGAATCCATCACCAAGATGTGCTTCCCAATTCTAAAACACAATTCAAACTGCTATTGGAGTTAGATTCCCAATACAAAGGGATTTACCCATCCCAATCGATCTCTCCCATATTGTATCCCTAGTATATAAACCACTTATCAAGATTTTCTAACACCCACTCCCAAATGCTTTTTGCATCATCGAGATTATAGACATATTTTGCCTTTATGATATAACATTCTCTATTATATGTCATCCTTGATTAATAAATCATCCTACTATGTTTCACCATTAAACACTACAATTTTCTAATGCACCATCTCATAGTTTTCAAGATGGATAAAATTATAAGACATTCCTAACAACAATAGCCTATAAATCTACTCATTCAGTTGTGGGCCGATGAAAGGAGCATAAAATGATTTCTTGCCTTTGAACTATTCATTCTACTAGTCATGTAAATGTTTATAATCTATGTCTATGTGTCCTACCTAATTTTACGTGAGCATCACATGATCAGGTCTAGAGACCATACAATGTATACTGAAATGAAACTAACAACCACACCTTATATGTCTTCGATCAGGCTGACTACCTTTTCCAGCCTTGGGTAGTAAAAACTTGTATTTTATCATGGCATTGATTTCCCAAAAATATTCTATTCCATATGAGCACCAATATCTATATATATTTTTTCATACACAAAAAGGGTCATGTAAATTTAAGAACCCATAAAAAAATAAATTACGAATAGAACATACGAACACCTCCATTGAAACACACCATGTCTCAAAAATGAGAGGTAACTTACATTACATATTCAAGGGTGGCATTGATCCTCCTATGCCTACCAGGAACAGGTCTTTTCTTCTTGAAGTGTGAAATAACAAAATATGTATGGAAAAACTCCCTTCTTGATTCTCCTTTCATGAAGTCATCAAACCTATTGTTGTTAACCCATAGAACCTTCAAGTCACCTTTGTTGATGTTAGGAAAATTCTCCCACTTGAGATAGTTGTAATCAAATGTACCTGATCTTGATTTCTAAAAAGGGAGCTACATTATTTTTCCATTTGTTCCTACACGAGGATAATGTTTCATTTAAGCATTTCATAACATACTTTAGGAAACTATACTCAATTTTATGCACTACAATTTCAAATAATGAAATATGTTTAACATAAAAAAAATGAGATTCACATTGTAACATACAGTCATTGGTATAAAATAACAATGTATGTCAAGCTATTCAAAAACACAACATTAATTCATCATAACATGAGCATTAATTTAATGATAAATTGCACTGGCTAGTAAGATGAGAGCAAAAAACTAGTGACTAGCATCAACTCAATGTTTGACATATATCAATTGCATTGATGTAGATAATGGTAATAAGGTATTGAGAATCTTAATGTATGTTATAATAGTATAGTCTGAATATAATGCTTTAAAGATTAGTAGAATTGAACAGAATAGAAGGCTATGGCAATTTTACCCGTTTCAAAGTCAAATCTAATTATCCCCTTATTTAACATAAATTCCCAATTCTTTTGTAGCTACTTTATTGCACAAATAAGTTGAATGTTTGTGATATCTCATTAATTAAATGCATGATTGATTATGTGTTTTGGTTGGTAGAGAGGAGTCCAATAAACTATCCACCAATGTCAGCTTGATTTTTGACATATACCAGTTACATAGATGTAGGTAATGGTTGTGGACGTCTATGCAATTCAATAACCGAACAACACCACACTAAAGAATACAAACACAAAGCCACCCATAATATGGTATCATGGATGTTAATGTACGTTACAATAGTATAGTCTGAATAGAATAAACTACACATTAGTGGAATTAAACTAAATAGAAGGTGATGGTGATTGTACCCATTTTGAGGTCAAGTTAGATTTCCCCCATTTTAAGTATACATCAAATTATTTTGTAGTTACTCTTAAGTGAATATTTGGAATGTTTATGGACTCTATTTACTAAAATGTGTGATTTATTAAGTGTGTTGGTTAGTAGAGAGGAGAGCATAAAAGTATCAAAAAGCCTTGACTCGATGTTTGATGTATATCGACTGCATAGATGTAAGGAACGATTGTGGAGGTGTATGCATATGAAGAGCATAATAGAAGCACACTAAAGGCTATAGATAAAAAACCATCCATAGTAGGGTATTGAGGATGTTAATGTATGTTATAATAGTATAGTCTGAATATAATGGTTTGAAAATTAGTGAAATTGATCAGAATAGAAGGCTATGGCAATTTTACCCATTTCAAGGTCAAATCAGATTATCCCCTTCTTTTACATAAATCCCCAATTCTTTTGTAGCTACTGCATTGCATGACTAATTTTAATGTTTTTGATCTCTCCTTACAAAAATACATGATTGAATATGTGTGTTGTCTAGTAGAGAGGAGATCAAGAAACTATCGATTAATGTCAACTCAATGTTCAATGTATACCAACTACATAGATGTAGATAACAATTATATAGGTCTATGTAATAGAATAACGTAATGATAACATGCTAAAGAATATGAACATATAACCACCTATAATAGGGTATCAAGGATGTTAACATATGTCATATCAGTATAGTCTGAACATAATAGTTTGCACATTAGTGGAACTAAATTGAATGGAAGGCGATAGTGATTGTAATCATTTTGAGGTCAAGTTGGATTTTCCCCCTTTTTAATAATACATGAAATTATTTTATAGTTACTCCATTATATGAAGATATGGAATGTTTATGGACTCTCTTTACTAAAATGTACAATTGATTAAGTGTGTTGGTTGTAGAGAGGAGAACATGAAAGTCCTAACTAGCGTCGGCTTGATGTTTGACATATACCAACTATATAAATGTAGAGAACATTTGTGGAGGTGTACACATATGAAAAATGAATTGGAAGAACACTAAAGAGTACATATGAGGAACCACCCATACTAGGGCATTGAATATGTTAATGTATGTTATAATAGTATAGTCTAAATATAATGGTTTACATATTAGTTTAATTGAACATAATATAAGGCTATGTCAATTTTACCCATTTCCACATCAAATTGAATTCTCCCCTTCTTTAACATAAATTTCCAATTCTTTTGTAGCTACTACATTACACAAAGAATTTGAATGTTTGTGCTATTTGTGACCATATTTTGAACCCAATTCAAAATAGGTCAAGCCTTATAAATTAAAACTTTTATAGGTTATTCATATGGATTTTTCATGGTAAAAAATGGTACTAAATAGTCTTATATGATCATATGTGTCCTTGTCCAGGTTTTGGTCTTCGGTTTACTTGTTTAGTCCTAAAGTCAAATAAAAGGTTTTGTATAGAATTTTTTTTTTAAAGGTCTAATATAGTCTAGGGTTATTTAAAAAGGTTATTTTAATATAATTATTTTCATCCTATCATTCTCTAACCTTTATTGGACTCTCAAATGCAAAAAAAATCAATTTGGTCACCATTTGACCCATATAGAGGAATGAGATGCAACACTTTAAGAGGAGAACATTTAAAGAAGATTATAAATGATTCTAGTGTCATAAATAGGTCATATAATATTCAGTGTTAATAAGGTACTGATAAACTTGCATTTTCAACTCCCCAAACATGAAAAATGGCATTTTAAATCACTTTTGGGAACTTGTGCAGACTTGGAGGATTAATTGTCAATTATAAATAGTTTGGAAGTGTTTCTTTGGATTTTTCATGTCATTTCCTAGCTTTGGAAAAAGTTTCAAGTCAAACTAACACTCCAGACTACTTTTCTCCTCCATCACCACCTTTACAAGCTTAGAAAGGCCAAATTGAAGTGAATGGTACAACCAAGAGGGAGAGATTTAGGATCTAAAATTTTGGTAATTATTAGGGGTCCTAATTAGATTAAAACTAGTGGAATTTTTTTCATAATGGTGACCTCTTATTTATGAAAAATTGGTAAGAGTGACAATAGGTTGTTATGGCTTATGCATCCAAGAGGGGTCTATTATTGCACCTATTTATCTAGCTCATAAATATATGGAGATGAATTATTTTTAGGGTTATTTATATAGCTATTATATCTCCATTTCATGGTTGTTTCATTGGCCAACTCATCTAAACAAGGTTATTTCACTTGGAGTAAGAATGTATTAATGTACAGGTTGTTTCAATGGGTTCTATTGCAAGTCTCTATTTCATCTTCATGGTAGTGATTCTAAGAGGTCTATAATGATTAATTGTTAATTAGAGACCCATAATTTTCATATTTTTCATGTTTTACTTGTTTGAAATGCGTTCCTTATTCATATCTTCAAGTATTTGCTCTTTGGGAGACATTGTCTGTGTTTGAACAAGTCTATTGAAGTTTAATTACTAATATAGGATCAATTACTATTAATTTACCATGGTTTATGTTTTAAAGATGATATTATGCTCCTGGAAGAGAATAAAGGTTCAAAATAGGAGTCCAAATGCACACATTCTAATGAGATTTTATAGTTGTTTCCTTTAATTACATATTGTATAGACTATAAGAACAGGTTTGAGGATGCTCAAATCCATGGGGAAGGTTGACACATCTATTCATATGTTCACTTGGTCTTGAATTCCTTCTTATTGCTTCAAAATTTCTCAAAGTTGACTATATACTCCAATCTTCTATACACAGTCTTCATGAATTATTTGACATAGACCTACAGTCCGTACAGTAGCTTAAAGTCGAAGGATATGAAATCATGTTTATCACATGCTCTATGATACATTGAGGAATGATAAAGGAAGTGTGTGCTGGTTTTATAGGGAAAAAATATTAAACAACATTCAAAATCTTAAGGAAGTTGCTTGTGTAGACTTAAACTATCCAAGAGTGACCTCCAGCCCTGAGGCCTGTAGGTCCTCATTTGAACCAAGATCAACATATCAAGCCAACACAAAAGTAAAGCTTAAAAAATGGAGAGTATAATTTAATTAAATATTCAAATAGTGTGATGAACCCTTGAATAGAATTTAAATCAAATGGACAATCAAAGGACATTAAGGAGCTATGTTGACAGTCTAAGTAAACACCTACAGGTTATATGGACTAGTTAGGAAGGTTGAAGATGAGAATACAATATCATAAGCCTTTGTAGTCCATGTAAATAATGATAAGATTTGTGATATGGTCTGATGAGTGTTGACAATTTGATGATGTGAAAATAAGGTCTCAAACCCAAACATGACAACCATACCCTAAGAGGCTACATACATGCCTACTTTAGGATCAATCTCTTCTTCAAGGCCAAAGAATGAAAAAAGAGAATGGTAAAATTATTTAGAGGAACCATAAGTATATTTTAAACTTTAATAAACATTAAAGGGTAATGGGAAGTCTATTGGTGTAAATATGAGGTCTCAAATCACAAGGTGTAGTCAAGATACCAAATAACCACCTACAAGTGGCTAATGGAGAATAGACTGACTTTAAAACTAAAGCAAAGAACATGATAATGATTAAATGGATTTTGAGCCCATTTAAAACATAAAATAATTTTTTGAACTATGTAAAATGTCTATATGATTAGTGGAACAGGTTTCTAACCTTAAGAATGCAGTCATAACCCTTGATTGCCACCTATAGTTGGTTAATGAGAAGTAGATAGGTGTTAAGCCTAAAGGGAAGATAGACGGGGGTGTTTGAAGATAATTTGAACTCAATCATCTTCAAGAAAGTCTAAGACCATGAGAAGATCACTGTGTGAGGGGTAATGTCTAAACAATAAATAATACATAGTCAAATATCCCCTAAGATTAAAACAAGCACAACTAATGGTTGCTAAACAGATGGCTAGTGCTAAACCTAAAAAAAGCTAACAAAACATGTTGAGGAAGTTTTTGAACCAATTTTCAACACTAAAATTAAATCCAAAATCAATGTAGGGTCAGTGACCTAAGAGTGACTTTCATAACACCCAAGACAGTCAGATTCTCTAGCAAGCACCTACAGGTGGCTTAGAGTGCAAATACACCTCAAGCTTAAAGGGAGGAAGACAAAGGTTTGAAAGGTACTTTGAGCCAAATATAATACTAAAAATTGGTTTATATATCATTGAGAGATCAAGATGTTTAAAATTATGTCCTAAAACACCAAACACAATCAAGTGACCTCTAAAGGTTATCTACAAGCATACATAAGCACAAACTGGTCTTGGGCCTAAGTAGGGATCAGAGGTGCATATGGGAGACACTAAGGTATATCTAAATTATAATGAGGTCATAAATTCACATTAATATCAAATGAATCATGTTGAGAAGGACTGAACATGCTGAATTTACTCCTCATCCAAATCCTATACACAATCATCACATATAGCCCAATCTTGAGGGAAATTGACATTTGAAGGATCTATAGGCCTGACCATGATTTAAAATTTGGTACATGGGGTCATCATGACTTTATAAATACCTATATGGTCTCCTTTAGGTTAGACAAATAGTTAAAGTATGTAATGTTTTGTCTCAAACCTTGCCCATTCTTTGGGCAAAGGGAAGCCATGAGACCTAAGAGACCTTATTGGACTTGAAGCATGAAGCAAGCATTTCAGACCCCATGAATGGATCCTGAGGGCACTAAAAAATCATAAAAGAGGTATATATTCATTCTCAAGAGAAAATAAACTTCATATTTCACTCCAAGACCCATGAGGGCTAGCAAAGAGAAGAAAGGCTCTTAAACCCCACACCCTGACCAATACACCATGAGAAAATAGAGGGGTCATGAGCACTTGAGCATGTATAAAAATATAAATGGATGTTTTAGATGTGTTTTAACCTATCACAATAGTTAGATAAAGTTTTCATACGTAAATCTAATGTTTGAAGTCTCTTAGACTTGAGAAATGCTAAGGAAACCATTCGAAGAGCAGCTTCAGATGCTCATACCGTTGCTCAAAATTTGCATGTGAGTCTAATTTTTTTGGAATAGTTTAATGGGTTTACTAATATGGTTTTCCAAGTGAAATGAGGTAATTTAATGATATGCTCTTTATAAACATTCGTTAAGATCCCAAACAGATCTTAAACCTTCCTAAAACCCTAGTTATGACCAGTTTGTAGAGAAAGAGATCAAAATCACATTTGATGACATTTTTTCCTCTTAAAACATCTTGGATGTTTTTGAGGACTCCAAGGAGGTTATGTAGATGTATTTCACTTGTATGAACTATCCAAAATACCCTAGTTTTTCTTGTTTTTATGTTTTGTAGGTGTTCTGAGAAGGGGAGAGATTCCAAATCATGGGATGAGGTCATTTAGGACTTGTCCTAGATTTTTAAATCCAAAAAATTTCATATAATATTCTATAAATTTTCAAACTAGGCCCAGTTTTAAGGCAATCTCAACAGGCTTAAATGAGACTAGGTGACTACGCCATTTCTTGGTTTGCATACTTCCACAGGGTCTCAGGACTCAAAATTTGACATGGAGGTTGGTAATATCTTAGGTAACGGGAATAAAATTATTTTATGTGATTTCAAATGTGTGACATAAGTTTGAAGCAAGAAAACATGGTCCAAAATAAGGAGGCCTAATTTAAGAGAGAGAAAGGTAGAAAAATGGGTTTCCACTTGGAGTTTGAAGATGAAATTTGGAATTTATTTTTAAGTGCATATAGGGTTCTATAAAATTCTAATATTTTAAAATATCATCTATACAACTCCCATACAAGGAGATTTACATGAAAAAAGGGCTACATGGAAATTAGGGCTATTAAAGGTTTGAGGAGCAAACCAAGTTTTTAGGAGTTGGTCGAAGAACAAAAATGGTGTGTTATATGACTAATAACATATTTCAATACAATTAATCTAGTTTTTATGATTTATATAAAATTAATTTGAGTTTTAGGCCACATGGAACAAATTAGGTGTGGGAAATGGAGAGTTACAAGACACCTATGCATATAATTGATGGAATGGCAGGGTAGAGGAGTTTTTTAAGGCATGCTAGATGTTGATTGAGTTTTTTCATATTAGTTTAATTATAATTCATGATCATAAATTCTATTTATCACTCCTTTAATTCAAAAAAGGGCGGTTTCTAAGGGGCTAGTCAAGGTGCCAAAGCCAAATTATAACCCCCATACCACTCAAAAGGTTGGAGCTACTTTATGAGTGAGACACATGGACTTAGAATTATATTGGACTATCTCATAACTCCTTTTTTGGTTATAATTCTTATGGACACTTGTCAAACATCTTCGACCATACCCCTCTCTCTCTCTCTCTCTCTCTCTCTCTCTCTCTCTCTCTCTCTCTCTCTCTCTCTCTCTCTCTCTCTCTCTCTCTCTCTCTCTCTCTCTCTCTCTCTCTTTCTCACATTCTATATATATTAAGCCACTTTTGGCTAAGTCTGTATCCTCCACCTGGGTATGGTGAATCCCTAACCATTTATTATACCTTTGATTAGTAAAATAACTGATGTTTTAACTCATTCTATGACTACATATAGTGATAAATCTCTAAATGGTTGATCTTATCAAGTGTAGATGTATATCAACTTGTCCTATTTATCTTGCCCTGTGTGGTTGTTTATCTATTGCTAGTTATAGTTGGTGTCATTAGGGGTATCTTGTGATTTTTGAATTGGAATCATTCTTCCCTCTCAACCTTATAATTCCTTACTCTTCTATAAACATTGATTTAATAGGGTCATTATAAGATGTTTGTATGTTCATGTTATCTTGTAGGTCTTAGTTTATTGTGCGATGTGTGGTAGTGGTCAATTTTTTTTGGTGCATCACCACTGTAGTTAGGTTTATTTTAGTTCTTTATTCCCCTTTTTAAATCAAGTAAGTAATAGAGTAGTGAAACTAAGCCTAAGTGATACATCCAGGGGAGCTAGCCCTTCAATCTAGAGGTTTACTCATGTTATAGATAATCCACAAGTCTAGGGGTAATCCCATGTATAACCAAATTTGGAGAGGTCTAAGTAACCTTTTCCTAGGGTGAAAATTTTATTTATAACATTTCTATCATGCCTAGTGGGACTTAAGGTCTAAAAGAGTGGAAGAGTTTTTGGTGTATTCTTATACCTATCATCCTTTGAAGGAATTCAAGCAAACACCAATGGCAACTCTGAATAAAAGCAACTGGTTATGATCATCCCAGGTACTTATTATGAAAATATTTTGATCATATATTGTTTTTCATTTGAGTAATGAAGTTGGTATGGTTAGATATGAAGAGAGTTCCTAATATACACCTCCTTATCAGCTTTGTCATAAATCATACCAGCCATATAGCCTTCTTTATCAACCTAGTTATGACCCCAACTATGTGCTTCAATAGCCTTATCAAGATTTTTACCCTTATTATGAGTCATATCAGTCCTATGGTCAACCTATTTCTCCTCTATATGACCATAATGTTGAATATGAGCAACCTTCTCAAGCTCAAGTTGTTTCTAGTTATCCCTCAAACCAATCCATTTCAAGTTTAAAGCAAACTCTCTTAGGGTATAATAAATGCATGTTAGAACTTCATACTCAAAGAGAACATGGTTAAGATATTCCTAGTAATCTCATTCATGACATGAGAGACTCATTGTAGCTACTAAAAGGAGAATGGACACCTATTGAGAGAGTAAATTGGCAAAGCCTATTAAGTGAAATGTTTGATTTAAGTGGTCTCATTCAAAACATAGAATATATTTTGAAATTTCGTGATGGATATGAGGTCCAATTTCATCAACCCTATGTGTCTTCTTACACTCTATCTCAACTCTCATACGTGCCATTCATTCTTCCCCAAGAGACCTTTCCAAGTGAATCTCCAAGTGTTCCAAGACTTCCATGTGTTTTTCAAACCTTCCCTTCTTGGAATTCCATCCAATAAAGTATTCAAAAATAAAATGAGATTGTTGTAGAATAACTGATTGATTCAAGCCAACATTCCACTTCTCTTCCTCAAGGAACTCCCAAGGAGTCTTTTAAATTTCAAGAAGGAATCAAGTAGTAAAGTCTTGGAGTGGACAAGGTGAAATAAAAATAACTTGGGGAGTTTATGGGAAAGAGAAATATGAACCTATACAAGTCTCTCCCACACCTCCTAAAGAGATATCTTATTCTCTACATCAGCCTTCTTATGATACTTATCCTCATGAGGCCACTAATCACCTTCAATAAAATCTATTTCAAGAGTATGTAGATAGGCAAATCAAAGAGTTGGAGTTGAAGATAAAAAGAGTTGAAGATATCCAAGATCAAGAGATGGAAGACAAAGAAAACTCTGTGCCTAATCAATCCCTATTTCCCACTCCCCAATAACCTACAACTTATCCATCTTGGAGGCCTATCCAAGAGTGTATTAAAAATAGGAATGAGATTCTAATTGAGAAGTTGGAAGATTAGCTTGAAATTGTTGAATATCCTCAAGAAGGATATGAGAAAGGTGAGGTGCTTGTTGAATAAAATGAAATGTCAATAGCCCAATTCAACATGCTCTCCCTTTAAGAGCTCCTTCAAGACTCACTCAACTTTCCATCTCCCCAAGAGTTCACTATTCAATCCTTCATTCCCAATTCCATTCATGAGCCATTCACTACACCTCATACTCCCTCTCCAACCCATGAACTTTTTCACCACCCTCCCACCTCATCCCTTCTTGAAGGAGAACCCATCCTATGAGAGATAAGTGAAGAAGAGCAAGCCAAATTTGCAGCTCATAAAAAAGATGACTCAAGTGTCTATGATGAAGCATCACTATAGAGGCTTCCCTTGGTGAAGACAAGCAAAAATACATATTTTTGAATGAATAAAAATATAATAAAGATCATGTTGCAGTTATTCATAAAGACCTTGATCAAGGCATAAAAAATGAAGCTTTAAGGAAAAACATCATAATGGTTGAGTTGGTTGAGATTCATGAACATGATCAAGAAGATGAGTTTTAGGAGGTTGTGGTTATTAAGGAGAATGAAGGCAAAGATGATTTACAACAACATATTGAACTTCTCCAAGAGCTTGAAGACCTTTGTAAGGTAGAAAGTCATGTGCACAAAGAGATTGCTCAAGTTATCTTCATTGAGGACTATGATGAAGATTAGATTGAGTATGTTAAGCTCCTTGATGAGCTTGATGATATTGAAATAGTTGTAAATAAGCTTGAATATTTTCTTGAAGATGATTTGATTCTTTAAGGACAACATGAAAATCTTTAAGGTACCAAGATGGAGGCTACCCCTATAAGTCAAGAAGTGATCATGATTGAGACAAGCAAAAACATCAAGAAAGTTCATGAGAGGGATGTTGAAGTGCAATAAAAGTTCACCTTCATAGGTGACATGTTTAAAACTTTCATTGCTTTACTTGAGATCATGCCAAATAGATTGGCAAGCACAAAGGAGTTGAAGACATCAAAACCAAATCTCAAAAGGCAACTTGCTTCATGCACTCCTTCATCTCATGGAGAAAAAAATGGTGCAAGATTTACTCTTGATCTAGGAGGAGAAAATTTGATTCAAGTTATTTTATATATAATCTAGTTTACTTATGTTCTTGTTGTGTTCCCTAAGTGCTTAGTTAACACATGTATGTGTCTTCATTTCTTTTCGTTTGTGTGTTGTTGAGGTAATTAAGTTATCTTGTTGGTTAAGTTTCAAGGTCTGATCTTGTTGTATTGGAGTGTAAATGACTCTATTTCCCAATGGAAGGATAAGGCTACTAGTCTATTTATCATTACAAGCATGTTATCCCTGTGAACTGCCAAATTGTTGACCAAATTTTGACCCCAATTCAAAATATGTCAACCCCTCTAAATTGAAAATTTTATAGGGTAGTCACATGGATTTATCATGGTTTAAAATGGTTTTAAATATTCATATATGGTCATATGTGTCCTTGTCCAATTTCTGGTCTTAGGTTCACTTATTTAGTCCTAAGGTCAAATACAAGGTCTTGTATAGTCAAACTTGGTCAAATGTCTAATATAATCTAGAGTCATTTCAAAAGGTCAATTTAGACTCTCAAATGCAAAAAAATCACAATTTGGCCACCATTTGGCCCATACAGAGGAACGGGATGTAAAAATTCAAGAGGAGAATGTTTCAAGAGAATTCTAAATGACCTTGTTGTCAGAGAGAGGTCATAGAATGTTTAGTGTTAGTCAAGTATTGACAAACTTACAATTTTAACTCTCCAAATAGGAAAAATGGCATTTTCAAGAAATTTCAGGCACTTGTACAGCCTTGGAGGATTATTTTTAAATTGTAAAATTTTTTTAAGTGTCTCTTGGGATCCCTCACATCATTTACTAGCTTTGGACCAAGTTTTATGTTGAACTGAGACTCTAGACTACCTTTCTCCTCCATCACTACCTTCACAAGATCAAAAATGCAAAATTGAAGTGGATGGTAAGGCCAAAAGAGAGAGTTAGGAGCTAAAATTTTGGTGATTTTTAGGATTGAAAATGAGATTAAAATTAGTGTAATAATTTTACATAATGGTGGCCTCTTATTTATGAAAAATTGCTAAGAGTGATAATAGATTACTATGGCTTATGCATCTGATAGGGGTCTATTCTTGAAATTATTTATCTATCTCAAAAATTGATGGAGAGGAATTATTTTGAGGGTGTTTTACATATCCCTTGTATCTACCTTTCATGGTGGTTTCATTGGCCAGCTCATCTCCATGAGGTTCTTTCACTTGGAAGAAGAACATCGTAATGTACAAGCTATTTTAGTGGGTTATGTTGTAAGTCTCTATTTCATCTTCATGGTAGTGATTATCAGAGGCCTATAATTATTAATTGTTCATGGGAGATGCATCATTTCATGTTGTTCATGTTATATTTATATGGAATGTAGTCCTTTTTCATATCTTCAAGTATTTTCTCTTTGGGAGACATTGTTAGTGTTTGAACAAGTCTAATGGAGTTTGATTGCTAATTTAGGATCAATTACTAGTAATGTACCATGGTGTAAGTTTATGAGATGATATGCTCCTAAAAGTGAACAAAGGTTAAAAATAAGAGTCCAACTGTACTCATTCTAATGAGATTTCACAATTGCTTCCTTCAATTTCATATTGTGTAGACTGTAAGAACATGTTTGAGGATGCTCAGAGCCATGAAGAAGGTTGACACATATATTCATATGTTCACTTGGTCTTGACTGCCTACTTCCCTCTTCAAAAAATTTCAAATTTGACTAGATACTACAATCTTATATACACAGTCTTCAAACATTATTTGACATAGACCTACAGTCCGTAGAGTAGCTTGAAGTTGAAGGAGATGACATCATGTTTATCACATGATCTTTGATACATTGAGGAATGATAAAAGAAGTGTGTTATGGTTTGATAGGGTGAAAATCTTAATCAACATTCAAGAGCTCAAGAATGTGGCTTATGTATCCTTAAACTATCCAAGAGTGACCTATAGGCCTTAGGTCTATAGGTCCTCATTTGGACCAAAATCAACATATAAAGCCAACACAAAAGACAAGATTCAAACATGGAGAATCTAATTTCATTAACAATTCAAATAGTGATATGAATCCTTGAAGATCATATAAATCAAATGGACAGTCAAAGGACATCAAAGAGCTAGGTTGATAGTCTAACTAAACACCTATAAGTTTTACAGACTAGTTAGGAAGGTTGAAGATGAGAATACACCGTCATAAGCCTTTATAGGCCATGGAAATGGTGATAAGAGGTGTGAGATGGTATGATGAGTGTTGAAAATTTGATGATGTCAGAACAAGGTCTCAAACCCAAGATTGGCATCCACACCCTAATAGGATATGTAAAGGCCTACTTTAGGGTTAGTTCCTTCTTCAAGGCCAAAGAAAGAAAAAAGAGAATGGAAAGATTGTTTGGAGGAAACCTAAGTCTATTTGAGACTTAAATTAACATTAAATAGAAATGATAAGTCCATTGGTGTAAAGATGAGGTCTCAAATCACAAGGTGCAGTCAAGATACCAAATAGCCACCAATAGGTGGCTAATGGAAAATAGATTAACCTCAAACCTAAAGCAAAGAACATGATAATGATTGAAAAGATTTTTAACCAATTTGAATCCTCGGATAAGTTGGTGAACTAAGGAAAATATATGGATGATTAGTGGGGAGGGTTTCTAACCTTAATAAGGTAGTCATAACCCTTGATTGCCACCTATAGGTGGCTAATGAGGAGTACACATGTGTTAATCCTAAAGGGAAGATAAAAAAGGGGTGTTTAAAAATAATTTGAAATCAACCATCTTCAAGAAATTTTGAGACCATGATAAGATCATTATGTGAGGGTAAGGTTTAAATAACAAATAATACACAGTCAAATAACCCTTAAGAGAAAAGTAAACACACCTATAGGCTGCTAAAGAGATGGCTAGTGATAAACCTAAAAGAAGATAATAGAGAATGTTGAGGAAGTGTTTGAAAAAAAATTCAATAATGAAACTAAATACAAAATTAATGTAGGGTTAGTGAGATAAGAGTGAGGTTCAAAACACCCAAGACAGTCAGACTCTCTAGCAAGCACCTACAAGTGGATTAAAGAGCAAACAGACCTTAGGCTTAAAGGGAGGAAGACAAAGGTTTGAGAGGTAATTTGAGATTAATATAAGATTTTAAATAGGTTCATGGATCACTAAGAGATATTGATGTGATATAATAGGTCATGATATAACAAACATAGTCAAGTGACCTCTAAAGGTCATCTACAAGCATACATAAGCACAAACGAATCTTGGGCCTAAGTAGGGAGGAAATGTGACTATGGGATACATTGAGGTCTATCTCAATTATAAAGAGGTCACAAATTCATGTTAAGATCAAATTAATCAAGTTGAGAAGGACTAAACAAGCTGAGTTTACTCGTCATACTTAGTCATACCCAAATCCTGTACATAGTCATCACATATATCCCAGTCTTGAGGGAAATTGAGATTTGAAGGCTATATAGGCCTAATAATGATTTGAAATTTGGTAAAAGTTGTCATAATAAATTTAAAAATACATCCATGGTATCCTTTAGGTTATAAAAATAGTGGAAGTACTCACTGTTTTGTCTCAGACCTTGCCCACTCCTTAGGCAAAGGGTAGCCATGAGACCTAAGAGACCTTCTTGAACTCAAAGCATGAAACAAGCATTACAAACCCCATGAATGGATAATAAGGGAATGAAATAGTCATAAAATAGTTATATATTCATTCTCAATTGAAAATAAACTTCAGATTTCACTCCAAGGCCCTTAAGGACTAGCAAAGTGAAGGTAAGCTCTTAAACCCTACACGCTAACCAGTACACCATGAGCAAACAGAGGGGTCAAGACAAATTTTATAGCATGTAAAATAATTTATAGGTTTATTTAATAGTTTTTTTAACCTCTCACAATAATTAGACAAAGTTTTTGAACCCAAAACTCATGTTTGACCTCTCTTGGGATTGAGAAATACTAAGCAAACCATTTGAAGAACAACTTCAGATGCTTATACCGTTACCCACACTTTGCATGGGAATATAAGATTTTTTAAATAGTTAAAAATGTATATTAATAATTTTTTATAAGTTTAAGGAGTTCATTTAATGATATTTTCTTTATGAACAATCATTAAGACCCTAAATAGATCTTAAAAAACCCTCCTAAAACCCTAGTTGTGACGAGTTTGCAAAGAAAGAGCTTAAAAGCACATTGGATGACATATTTTTCTCCTAAAATATTTTGGAGGTTTTTGATGACTCCAAGGATGTTTTTTTATGTGTACTTAAATGATACAAACTATTGTATGGATTGCTTAAAATACCCTATTTATGCATGTTTTTTTATGTTTTGTAGGTTTTTTGAGAAGGGGAGAGCTTCCCAATCATGGAATGAGGTCATTTAAGACTTTACCTAGCTATTAAAATCCAAAAATATTCACAATATATTTTTTAAATGATCAAACCAGGCCCATTTTTCAAGGTAGTCTCAAACATGCACAAAATGATACTAGGTGACTTAGCCATTTCTTGGTTTGCATACTTCCACAGGGTCTCAGGAACCCAAATTTGAAATGGAGGTTGGTGATAACCTAGGTAAATTTAATAAAATTATTTTAGGTGATTTAAAAAGTGTGACATAAGTATGAAGTAAGAAAAAAGTGTCAAAAGCAAAGAGGCCTAATTCAAGAGAGAGAAAGGCAAAAAAATGGGTTTCCACTTAGATTATGAATATGAAATTTGGCATGGAGTTGTAAGGAAATAGAGGGTCATATAATATGGCCTTATTTTTTCAATATAATATTTACAACTCCCACACATAGATATTTACAGGATAAGAAGCTACAAGGAAACTAGGGCTATTGAAGGCTTGAGGAGCAAAATGACTTTTTGGGAGTTGATGAAAGAACAAAAATGGTGTGTTTTAGGCCTGATAAAATATTTTAAGACAATTAATCTAGTTTTGATGATATTTATAAGATGCACTTGAGTTTTATGCCACATGGACCAAATTAGGTGTAGGAAATAGAGAGTTACAAGACACCTATGCATATAACTGATGGAATGGTGGGTCAGAGGAGTTTATTAAGGAATATCATATGTTCATTGAGTTTTTTAAGATAATTTAAAGTTTAATTCATGGTTTAAAATTCCATTTTTCACTTCTTTCATGCAAAGAAGGGCAATTTCTAAGGAACTAGTCAAGGTATCAAAGCCAAATTGTAATCCCCACACCACTTGAAGGAATGGATATAATTCAAGAGTGATACACATGGCCTTGGATGTCTATTGGGCTGTATCATAACTCCTTTTATGGTTTTAACTCTTGTGAACACTTTTCAAACATGTTCTACCACACCTCTCTCTCTTCTCTCTCATATTCTTTATATATTGAGCCACTTTTGGCTAAGTTTTTATCCTTCACTTAGGTATGGTGAATCCATACACATTTTTTCTTCCTTTGATAAATAAAATAATTTATGTTTTACCTCATTCTATGACTACATGTAGTGATAAATCTCTAAATGGTTGATCTTATCAATTATAAATGGATACCACCTTATTTATGTCATATTTATCTTGCCTCATGTGGTTGTTTCACTATTTTAGGTTGTAGTTCATGTCATCAGGTATCTCTTGTAGGGTTTCAAGTGGAATTAGTCTTCCCTCTAGCCTTAAAATGCCTTATTCTTATATAAAACATTTATGTAATAGGTTCATTCTAATATGTGTGTATGTTCATGTTGTCTGGTAGGTCTTAGTGTATTATGCAATGTGTGGTAGTGGTAAACAAAGTTTGGTGCATCACCACTATAGTTAGGTTTATTTCAATTCCTTCTTCCCTTTTCAAATCAAGTATGTGATAGAGTATTTAAATTGATCTTAAGTGATTCATCAATGGGAGCTGGCCCTTGAATGTAGAGGTTTACTCCTATTATAGACAACCCATAGGTCTAGGGGTAATCCCATGTTTAACCAAATTTGGAGAGGTCTGAACATCCTTCTCCTAGGATAAAAAATTTGGTTATAACAATGTCTCCGTATTAGAATGCATGATTGATAATGTATGTTGGCTAGTAGAGAGGAGATCAATAAACTATTAACCTATGTTGGCTTGATGTTTGATGTATACAAACTATAGAGATGTAGATAATGGTTGTGGAGGTTATGTGACTGAATAGCACAATGGAAACGTGATGAAAAATATAGACATAGAACCACAAATGTTAGTGTATCAAGGATGTTAACATATGTTATAATAGTATAGTCCAATTAGAATAGTCTTCACACTGGTGGAACTAAACTAGATAGAAGGTGATGGTGATTGTACCCATTTTGAGGTCAAGTCAGATTTCCCCCCTTTTTAAGAATATATCAAATTATTTTGTATTTACTTCATTGCATGAAGTTTTGGAATGTTTATGGACTCTTTACTAAAATTTATGATTGATTAAGTGTGTTGGCTGGTAGATAGGAGAGCGAAAAAGTATCAACTAGCATCGGCTTGATGTTCGACGTATACCAACTGCATAGATGTAGAGAACCATTTTGGAGGTGTACACATATGAAGAAAGACATATAAGCACACTAATGACTATGGATAAGGAGCCACCTTAGTAGGGTATTTAAGATCTTAATGTATATTATAGTAGTATAGTCTGAATAGAATAGTCTACAGATTAGTGAAATTGAACATAATAGTAAGGCTTTGGCGATTTTACCCATTTCTAGGTCAAATTAAATTATCCATTTTTTAACTTAAACCCCCAATTTTTTTTGTATCTATTATGTTGTGTGAATAAGTTAAATGTTTTTTATGTCTCCTTTTTTAAATGTTCAAGTAATTATACATGTTGGATGATACATAAGAGATCAAAAAAGTATCAACCATCGTCGACTCGATGGGGGAGTTATAGCTGTGATCATAGGAATTTAACAAAGAGAAGAGGTTAGATCAAGTTTTAATCCATTAAACCATGAAATCAACACACTAAAATATCTAAGCCTAGATCTTAGGGGGAGCTTAATAACAAAACTATTATGATAACACAATTAAAACATAAAAGACAAATCCTTTTAACTTTCTTATGTCTCTAAGATGGCTTATTGAAGTGGCTTGCTTGGATTGTGATCAATAAGTATTCATAAATAGAGTGTGGCTACCTTCATCTCCTGTTGGCACCATGCTTGGTTTGATTTGTCTTGATTTTGACATTATAACACTATGCATTTACTTTATGGATCAACTCCAACATTATAACTCTACTATGTTTCAAGCTCCCTAAATTAAGAGCTCTAGGATTTTATTTATAGATTTAGAAGCTAAACCCAACCCAAGGTGAGTTAGAGGGTAGTTATGGCTTAGAATGGGTACAAACTTGACCTAGGTGAGTCAAAATTAGCTCCAGTAGAGTTATGAGTTGTCAAGCACACATGATTTTTAATAAATAGGCATGGGTGGGATATTTTGGATTTTGGATAACTCAAAAAGGTAATGATTAATTTTAAGATGCTCTTGATATTTTAATTTTACTTTTTGATAATTGATTTAATTGCTCATGCATTAATTCAATTAGGACTTGATTTGCTTTAACATGGTAATTAATCTTTTTTAGGCTTTTGAACATTGTTGAATTAATTGATCATGCATTTATTTAGTTTAATTGATTAATAGACAAAATTGATTTATTTCATGGTTATAAAGCTAAATTTGAGACATTTAGAAATTATTAGGCTAAATAGTTAATAATTGGTAATAATTGGTCTAAAGTAGGATAAGAAGCCATTGGTGGCCAAATTTAGGTGTCTATAGTTTTCCCCTATTTGGGAAGGTGTTTTAAGTTGTAAGAACAGTAACATCTTCTCAAATAAAAGAAAAAATGTTCTTTTATATTTATGACTTCAATGGTGGTGACTGAACTGTAGTTGCCCCTTCGAGGGAATGGTTGGCAAAGGACTCGACAAATAGTACCTTGAAAGAAAGAAGTGAGTAATTCAAACAAAATAAAATGATGGGTTGATAACACAATGATTTGTCCAAAGTTGGTAAAAATTACTAAGAATGCAAGTGTGATGATGTACAATGGTTTTCCCAAAAGCAGTTATTAGCATTGTACCTTGATAGTGGTAATGTGGTATGATAACATAATGATTTACCCAAAGGAGGTTATAATCATTGAGAAGATGGAGCTACCCTAGTTAGGACAAATAAATAGGATAAAAACATGCCACAAATGGGTATAAGAAAGTAAATTATTTAGAATAGGTGATAACGCAATGATGTGCCCAAAGGAGGGTAGAATAATTGAGAATGCATGTGGGATGTTGTGCAATGATTTTCCCTATAGAAGATTATAATAATTGGATATTTATTATGGAAAACATGATTTAGTTGATGATTTAAAATAGATGATGGTAACTTGATACAAAGGATGAAAATGAATTGGGATAACTTGTTAGTAGGGAGATGCTCATCGAAACTAACAAAGGTGGAAATTATTTCATTATTTAATTACTTTATTTGGGATATGATTGGGATTGTTGTTGATGCTAGTGCTAAAGACATGTTGATATAGTCATTTTTGTGTAGACTTTTTGAAGCTAATTTTTGCCAAAGCATGTGATGGTAGTTATCATGATAGAAAACCATGAGGACTTATCCAAAACATGCATAAGGATTGACTCCCATGATCCAATACTCAAGGGAAAATGGTGCACCAATGATAAAAACCATGATGATAATTGTAGACATATGAATATGGATGGATTCAAGACTAATGCATGTAAATAATCACACAATTAACACACATAGACTGAATTGAGGCAACAATACTGAAAGCAAACAAATATGCACACAAACAAAACAAACAAGAAATAAATAAGCAAACAACCAAACAATTATTAATCACAATGCTAGTAAAAATAATGTGACACAAACATGATGATGAATATTGCCCCTATAAAATAGGTGAAAACTTAACAAGTAAACAAGATAAGAGAATAGAAGAAAAGGAAGACTGTAGCTGGGCTGAATCCATATGCACTAGGCAAGTGGATGCTACCTACATAGTTTTGTGGATGATATATCCAACAAAAAACTTTAGGCCAAATGTATTGCTCCCAAGAAATGGGAAGAAAATGATAACTAATGAAAAACAAACATGATGGATGTGATAGAAGAATAGGAATGGTCTTGCAAAATAGAAAGCATGTGGGATAAAAAGGTCAAAAAGGATGGTGAAACTAAGTGACAAGTGATTTTCTTATAATTTAGTAAGGATTCCCAAAATTCTTAAGGTAATGAAGTGGTCAATGTTTTTGGCTTTTCTAAATGATGTTCAAATGTTTTTGGAATTTTGGAATATCCTAACTCGATTGAGAATGATGATATACTAAATGGTCCAAGCTCACAAAATGATGAGAGCATGGAAAAATTGAAAGGATGCTCTCAAAATGGTGAGAGAGTTATGGAAAAAGGAAACTAAGGTAACCTCAAGATGAATTGATCATAACCTACATAGTCTCAAAATGACCTCAAGTCACAGTAATTCCATCCACACAAAAGGCAGGAAAAAACAAACTAGGTCCCACTAAGTTCTCACATCTAATAAATGGCCAGTTAAATGAAAACAACAATGGCAAGGTGATGTGGTAATGCATGATAAACAAGTGCTTCCCCTATTTTTCTCATAGATAGTTATAACTAGGGTAAAATGGATTAGATCAATGATACTAATTTGCCCATAGGAGGTTATAATTAGTAGCAAGATCGATAAACACTGATTTGCCCTAGCAAATGATATAATTAGGTTCACATAAACAAACTTGATATAGGATGGAAAAAAAAAGATATATTACTAGATCAACTATCACACTACTTTCATAAACCATCATTGAAACATGAATTTCATAGATTGGTGAAATTAGATCAGAATCCCCTTGTAAAAAGGTGTGGGAAGAACCAAAGGAACCAAGATCAAAATAGGATTGGGTAGGATGGCTTAAAATAAGCTTTGGTCTAGATAGAAATGGTATGAGAGGATGGTATGGTCTTACTTAGGATAATGATGGGTTTTGATAGATTGTATAAAATGGTAAGAGGGTTTCCCCTAAGTAATAAAGTAATTGGCTAGGTATGCGACAATGGCCAAAGGATATGTAACAATGACAATGGTATGTGTTTAGCTGAGGATAGTTGTTGGCTTTTGAATGTGTTTGGCCTGGGTATGGTTTTAATTTCATTGTTCTTATTGATGTGGAGATGCATGTCTTGATTAGTAATTAATACAAACATAATGCTCAATCATGTTAATTGTTAACCCACACCTCATCTGAATAGCTCCTCTGTCAAGAACTAGTTGTAGAATTGGATGATAATGATGTTATTGTGATCTTCATTGGTCGTTGATTCTATTTCCTTCAAACATCAAGATAAGGTATATTTGTATCCTCTTCAAAGGAAAGTGTAGTCATGGATGGTAAATATAGATAAATATTAGATGATAGGTTTGATTGGGAAATGGATAGGTGAATGATAATGGAATGTATGATAGTGGGGAAAAAAATGAAAATCAATGTTTTTAGGCACATAATATGTTGCTAATTCTAGATTTGACATAACTTTGGATGTGGTGGGGCCGAAGACTTATAATAATCTCTTGTTAGGAACACTAGATGCTTCTGTTGTTTGGGCCTGAGAGTAGCTACTATCTAATTAGGCTATAGATAGGAAGCTATATTTATTTGATCTTTGATAATGTCTTCAACAAGCAGTGAAAGACTTTTATGTTTATCTATTGGTACCTCGATGAGGTTTCTACCAATGAATTCATCTTGATTGTCCCATAGTTCCTCCCAGAAGGTTTCACCAAGGAACATTGACTTGTGACTTTGAGTGTATTTTAGCACCTCTAAAAAGGTTTCACTAAAATATGCTAAGTTTAAATTTTGATTGTCCCCTAGAGCCTTCAAAAGGTTTCACTAGGAGAGTCTTCTTCTTCTATATGAATGTGGTCTTGGCCTCCTTTATTTTCAATTATTATATCACCATGGATGTAGTTCAACAACATGTGATCCTATCAGTCCCAATTGACACTTGTGAGAGGTATAATGGCTATGTTGGTTGGTGGTAATGGCCTACGAAATGGCAATGGAATGGGGGTTGAAAACATAATCATTGTATAAGATATTAGGAGAACTTATGTTGATGATGAAGTAATCATCCTTAAAAACTATAGATGGATCACAAATGTATTTAAATTGATCCACAAGGAATGCATAACCAATATTGTAATAGTCATGAACATATTCTGATTCTCAATGTGATTCTAACTCAAGGGACTCTAAATCCAACGGTAAGACTAATGTTGATTATGCTTTTGATGCTAAATCTGATATCAATTCAAAAATAAAACTTGAATCTAATGTTGATTCTTCATTTGATATGGATGCTACTATAATGATGTTGTTTGAAATGGTTGGTATTGGACAAGTAATGACTTGTGATGGCATAATGGGCTCCATAGAGATTGGTTTTTTAAAGTGAGACTCCTCAATGGTAAGAAAAAGGTTAAGAGACAACTCCTTAGAAATTGGATTCTCAAAAGGAGGCTCTTAAAAAATAGGCATATGGTCGAGGTAATGATTTACCTAAATGTGGTTATAATCATTAAGAAGTGACTCAATAAAGACTGACTCATCAAATTGAGACTCCTTGACAACAAGAATAGGATTGGAAGGTGATTCATCACAGGTTAACTTATCAAAAATGGTTGGTTCAACTAAAGCATCTTGGATTGGTTGGTTTTCTTGGACTTGGTCTCCAATGAGTTAAAAAATACCATTCTTAAACATAGCTTGGTCTTCAAACAATTGGCTTCATTGAGGTACTAATTGGATTAGTTGGGGTTTGGGTTGGATTGGTTGAGGTTTAGC
>JARHVA010004151.1:262500-320000 GCA_037957365.1 Torreya grandis | reverse complement strand
AATCACTTACATAATATGTTCTACGTGACCATGTTTCTTTAGGAGTGGCATTCAATAAATATTTACAAGGACATATATTTAGGATGTAAATAATTGTATTCATAGCTTCTGCCCGGTAGGTCAAAAAGCTACATTCCATATCTGCGCCATGCGCATTGTCATCTCCATAATTTTACTATTTCTCTTTTCCATGTCTCCATTTCTATGTGGAGTGTATGGAGTATTATATTTCTTGTGCATACCTTCCCTCCCGAAGAACTCTTTGAATTGTTTTGATACCAACTCACCTTCATTATTTGACCTAACATATTTAAATTGTTTACTTGATTGTTTCTCTACAATATCTTTTCATGCAATAAAATAAGAGAATAAATCTAACTTTCTATTAAAAAAATAAACCCACATTTTCAAAGAAAAATTATCAACTATTATTAAAGAAACACCAAGCTCCAGAAATTGTAATAGTTTTCATTGGACCATATAAATCCATAGGTACCTAGTCCAATACTCCTTTGGCTCTCCATGTTTTATCAATACCAAATGAATGTCGTATATGTTTACCTTTCTAGCACTGTGTACCCACATTATAATTTTTTTTGAATGGATGGAAATCAATTCACCATATTAGTATTTCTTAGTCCATTTAGATATTGATAACTGAGGTACACATACCTTTCACACCTAAGTTTTACTCAAGATAAAAAGAATTTTTAATTAATTAAAAGGAGAAATGTTTTAAAAAAATATCTGAATGCTTAATAAAATTCAATAAACAAAGGAAAACAAAATTTTAATTAATGGAAAAGATTAAATATACCAAATTAATCTTTTATTTAAAAAAAAACTTTCCTCAAATTAAAGTACCTCCTAGAGGAATACAAAATGAAATTTTAAAACCTAATTAGATTTAGTGATTAGAATGTGAACTTAAGGACTAAGTATCGAGGGATCTTCCCTAAGACCAAGCACAAATAATAATTTTTAAACAATGATTCTGTGAACGAAAACCATATCACACCATCACCCTTTCTCAACAATGACAAAATATCACCTTTGGTCACAAGTTCAAATTCTATCAGCGAACACAAACCCCAACATAGCATGTTACCATTTATTATCTTAGGAAAAATCTTGATGAAGGCAAAAAAATCACCAAACTTAACACTCACCTATACAATCAAGTATAAGATAAGACAACTCCTCAATACAAAAAATATCCATAGAGAAAAAAATAAGACTTTTTGTATGACATGTGTAAGAATGTCATAGATTTATCTTATTGACTTGACTCCTTTAAAAGTTATAACAAAATAAATAAAAAATAAAAAATAATTGTTTTGTACTCACATATATAGGAAACATGGGTTTGTATAAAATCTTTAAATTAGATTGTGAATATATTACTTTATACCTCTGCCATACAATTTATTGAAAGCTCTTTTTTTGTAAATAAATAAGTGATTCATTAGAATTGATTTGCGGGCTTGATCACCTCATGTCAAAAAGATACATAAGTGGTGTTAGCATATGGAGCTATTTTGTGCCCATAACTAATAATTTATTGGGGCATCAATCATACCTCATAGAACCACAAGGTAGATCAACACTACTACTAATTTCATCATTTATAGATGCCCATCAAGCCAATATTACTAATAATTTTCATGTCAGTTAAAAAATATTATGATAAATAATATTTAGGGGAAAAACTAGAGAAATAAAAACATGAAGAAAATAGAAAATAGGTGTCCTAATCTCAAAAACATGAAATTTAGTGCTAAAAAAAAGCACACAAATAATGCATAAAGTATTGTCAAAAGAATTTTCTTGTCCAAAAGGACTAGGTACCTTCAAACACTAAACATCCTATTCAATGACAAATATAATGATAAACCTCAACATTAACTTCTTTATCCTCACCTAAAAATTTCATAGAATTGTAAATACATGATCCGATGGGAAATTTTTAATTTAGGCTAAAAATGAGAAATGTTTTTCATAATGAAATTATATCAAGAAATATACACACCTTACATTTATATTTTTTTTTTGGTTAAAATTTAGATATGACTTATGGTCATGTTGAAATCATGGAGCCATCACTTTTTTGTAGGATAGGCAGTAAAGGACAGCACTGAGGAGTAATACAAGCCTAAATTTGAGTGATTAGTTTGGCATAATAATAGGGTATAGAGGAGAGGAGATATTTATATTTACTTTCTAGTATCCATTAAAGTAGTTTCAAAGTGCGAATTGGAAAATGGGGTTAACTACTTGCGTATAGACAAGGGTAGTGGTACCTACTCTTCATCTCGACTAGGTTGTTAGGGTACCATGGGTGTTTTGTACTTACACATGTCAAAATATTGTATCAAAATGTGGGGTGGAAAACTTGTGATGGAATTATGTTGTCAATACCTTTATAAAGCTTGATTTTCCTTTTCATTAAATTATATTCCATGGTAGTGTTGAATTGTATTGTTTTAAATAAATTTCACTTCTAATAAGTCATGTATTCCTTCAAATGTTGAATTGTCACAAAATGCATCAACCTTGGAATGTTTCATTGTGCAATTTAAAGATTTAAAATTTGGTTTCCACTTTCAAGAAAATAACACAGTGAATTATTTTAAATGCCCATGCTCATCTATAACAAGGGATTGTACCTTGCATTATATAAATACTTTTTCATCTTAAAAACTCATCAAGTTCACATATCCTTATACGTAAACCTTACATTATATATTTAAAAAAAAACACATGTATGCATGAGAATAATTCATACCAATGAAGTATATTTTAGATCCAAACTAATTAATTTGGTGGGTGTGGGTGTGTGTATAATGTGTCAACATGGGTATGTGCTTGTGGCCAATAAAAATGATAAATAATGGATAATTTGAATTGAAGATAATTTATTTATGGATACATTCATATATATTTAATTCAATTTGACATATACAGTATGGTAGCTACAAATGTATTGGTTAAAACATAACTATTTAATACAGTGTAGTAGTTACACCTTTACCAAAAGACACTATAGTAATTACATGATTACTATTTAATACAAAAAAAAATCTTAAAATCTCATAAATTTCACATATCCTTATGCATAAACCTTTTATAAGTGTAAATAATTCAAGTTGGCATATGCGGTGTGGTAGCTACAAATTTGTAGGTTAAAAGTCAACCATATAATATAGTGGAGTAGCTACACATCTATCAAAAGACACTAGAATAATTACATTATTACTATATAACATAGTAATAATTCACTCTCAAGCTCCTAATTAAAACACTTCTAGCTTATGCTTTGAACAATGCCTCAACTTCAGCGCTCAACAAAATATAATCCAAGGAATCTTAGTTTATAAAACAAATTCATAGGATGCTAAAATAAATTCTCAAGGTAAAATGAAAAAATACATTTGCATAGTCATAGGGCAATGCTCATGATTTATTCTCCACCACAAAGCCTCACATAGATGTCTTCCTTCAAACTGAAGCTTCCTTTCAATTTGTCCCATAATTTTCATATCACCAACTATATTTATTTAACATTAGCTATAGGCTTACTAAGGAAAATAGTTTCATATACATTTACACAAATAATACATGCTCTAATAGCATTTTATTTGACTGATAGAAGCCATAAGAACAACAAAGAAGTAGTTAATTAAATGACTAGAGGAATTCATAAAAACTAGGAATAAAATTGATCAACACAATAACTTATGAGTTAAAAATAGTTAAAGCATCTACAGAACTACATTAACAATACGTAGCCATTATTTAGTCTTAATTGTAGATTGACTGAAACTATATCATTATCTAATCTAAATATTCCTTAGAAACTATCTATTATTAGAAAATGCCATGTGAGTTCTAAAAAATTACTTAATAAAGGTAAATAAAGCAACTTAAAAAGGAATTAAAGTAATATCCTCTTAGTAGTAGTGAAGAAGAAGCTACCTTAATCATAAATATAGAATAATTATAGTGTATGCTACAAGAATGGATAAGATTAAAAAGACAAAGCAAAGTTTGTCACCTTCATTACGAAATTAAAACTACACCATTAACAAGTTCTAAGTTCTTAAAAACTCAAAGCTAGTCTTTAGGTCTATTGGGAATAAATAAAATGAATAAAGTGTTACTAAAGATAAAAGGAATTTTAAATTTATTGGAAGGAGACAATATCAATTTTTTTCCCAAAAGCATAATAAAATTCAAAAAGCAAAAGGCAAATAAAATCAGATGTAAATGAATAAGATCAAAGATACCTAAGGAAACTCTTATAAAAACAAGTTTCTTCTCCAAATTAGAATGCCACCTAGGGGTGTAGGCAATGCCATTTTATACCTAATTAAATTCAACTACCAGATTGTGAACCTAAGGACTAAGTATCAAGGGATTTTATTTAGGACCAAGCACAAATAATCATCTTTAAATAACTATGTTTCAAGAAGAAACCATGGCACACCATCACCCTTGATCAACTGTAATAAAAGATCCTATTTGCTTGCGAGTTTGACTCCCACCACCAACACAAACCCCAACATAGTTGGTTGTCCAATCATTGTATAACATTGCCAAACTTCACACTCATCTATATGATCAAACATAAGATAGGATAATAGTTTAGTATAAAGTAATATTCATAGATGAAAAAATAAATATTTTATCAACAACATATGTTAGAACATGGAATTTTTTTCTTACCTTAATTCCTTTTCAATCCTTTTCAAGATACAAAAAAATAAATAAAGCTACCTAATTACATATTTTTGTACTCACATATATAAAAAACATCTAGGGTTTGTATAAAAAGCTTTGAAAAAGAGTGTAAATAGTACTTCCTACCTCAGTGATACAATTTACCTCAAAGTCTTTTCTATAAATAAACAATTGAATCACCAAAAATGATTTTATGGCCTTGATCACCTTGCAGTTAAAAGTTACATAAGTGGTGTTATCAGATAGAGAGGTTTGGCAAGGAAGCCACAATTATGGTTACTATAGTACACCTTACCAAAAACTAAAATGTTAATGGTGGCATCAACCATGCCCAGAACAACCACCAATCAAATCACCACTACTACTAACTTTCTTATTTGAAGATGCCCAACAAGAAAATATTACTAGTTATTTTCATGTCAATTCTAAAATATTATGATATAACAATATATAGAAAAAATCTAGACAAATAACATATTGGAAAAATAGGAAAAACCATCGACTGTATTGAGAGCATGGAAAGATACTCATTCCAATTATGTTATCATTATTCACCTTGCTTCCCATGCATAGCCTTACATTTCAACCCAGATTTTCTTTCTGTTTAAGGCAAACCAATACCCCTACTCAAGCTACTTCACTCTTACCTTCACTCCTTGCCATATATTTACCATTTTTACTTTCTAATGATTAGATCTCTCTAATTCACACATAATTTTCAAAATCAATAGCCGATAGGTATCAAAATTTCTTCACAAACCTTGAAAAAGGTGTGTGAAACTCAAAATACACAAAATTAATTGTTAAAATTAGTCACATAAAATCTACATAAAGTCTCATCAAAATAATTTTCTTGCCCAAAAACCATTAGGTGTTGTATAAAATTCAACATCATATTCAATGACAAATGTATTGATAAAACTCAAAATTAACTTCTTTCACCTCATGTAAAAATTCCATGTGCCTCTTAAGATATGATCAATTGGGAAATTTTTAATTTAGGCTAAAAATGGGATTTTTTTTTGTAAATAATGAAATGATATTGAGATATACTTATGCCTTGCATTTAGATGTTTTATCAAAACTCAGATATGACTTATGGTCAAGTTGGAGTTGTGGTTTCATCACTTTTCGTAGCATAAGTAGTAAAGGAATGAACCAAGTAGTAGCACAAGCCTAAATTTAAGTGTTTGGCTTAGCATAATAATAGGTTAGAGAGGAGGTTGAGATATCTCTACTCAATTTCTAGTATTCACTAAAATAGTTTCAAAGTGTGAATTAGAAAATGGGGTGAATTGCTTGTTTATAGACAAGAATAGTGGTACCTTCTCTTCATCTTGACCAGGGAGTAGGCACCATGGCCTTTCCTTACTTACACATGTGATAATATTAAATCACATTGTGGTGTGGGAAACCTATGATGACATACTATCAGTAACTTTTTAAACCTTTATTTTCCTTATATTCTTTAACTTATATTTCACAGTAGTGTTGAATTGTATTGTTTTAAATAAATGTCACATCTAATAAATCATGTATGGGTTAATTATGTTGAATTTTCATGAAATGCATCAGCTTTTGAATATTTCACGATGCAATTTAATGATTCAATATTGGTTTCATATTTCAAAGAAGTAACATAGTGAATTGTTTTAAATGCTCAAACTTATCTCTAATAGGGGATTGTGCCTTGCATTATATAAACACTTCAATTAAATAGAATATTCACCAATAAGACCCAGAGAAAAATTCTTAAAATTATGGGTGTTAAACTTGATAGTTATTTTCTTGTTGAGGCTTCTTATTAGCCAAAGCTTATAATTTATTTACCTTGGGTGATTCTTATAATCCAGCATATGTGTGTTTGTGTGGATGCGCGCATGCGCATGCCAACATGGGTATGTGCATGTGGCCAATCATAACTATAAATAATGAAGAATTTGAAATTAAGATAATCTATTAGTAATTCTAAGCAAGATGTACAAGAAGTAAGTGACATGGTGTGAGAGCTCAGATGCATCTCTATTGAATTGAATGTTGAGATGCTAGTTGACATCTCCACTGCCATAATGTTAAATTCTAACCATAAAGATATACCCTAATCTCACACACTCTTATTCTATGTCAACTTATTGCATTACACTAATAACTACCCTCATGCCAAAATTATGTATTTCTACATATAATTAATTGGTTAAAAACACATATTCTTTAAATTCCAAATATAAACACCATTATATGCATTTGATTGTACAAACCAATTGACAAAAAATGTCTAAAAGGGATATATATATATATATATATATATATATATATATATATATATATATATATATATATATATATATATATATATATATTTAATATTTTGTAAATTACTTCTCATCAAATATTGTTACTTCGATGTTTAAACTCCACAAACTATAAAACTATTATACTGTGATGATTATATATATGTGTGTGTGTGTGTGTGTGTGTGTGTGTGTGTGTGTGTGTGTGTGTAAGTAATTCAAGAATACGATAACTATAAATTTACTGGTTAAATATAACCATATAATATAGTATAGTCGCTACACATTTACCGAAAGACACTAAACTGATTGCATGATTACAATTAAATATTGATCAGTGTTGTTTTTCCTAAAGAAGGATCACTTGCAAGGGGAGAGCTAGAACTGGATGGATGTTGGATGCCCTGTGATAGAGTACAGGTACATATACTAGTTCTAGGCAACAACCACTGCCATTAAACACCTGAGTTGTAGAGCCACAAAACTAAATTAATATTATTAACACTACCTTACTTGGAGTTTCTGAGATGTTTCCCATTTCCACCATGATTTGGCAATTGGCATGAACAGTGAACAGTGAAGACGTGATATATTAATATAAATAACCCTACCAAAAATTGATTTTATGAAATAACAAAATCATCTTCTAAGTTATAAGAATAGTAATATGGACGCCCTGCCTCTGCCTCTGGTGTCATTGACATTGGACATTTCTACTTCTACTATAACTCTTACATCTGCTAATTTCTATAAATATTTCAATATCACATGGGGGAAAAATCAAGCAAAACTATTAGAGAATGGAGAGCAATTGTAGTTGAGTCTATACCAGACTTCAGGTTCTAGGTTTCAATCCAAACAGGTATACCTATTTTCCACTATCGATATGCAAGTTAAGTTGGTCCGTGGAAACTCTACAGGCACTGTTACCATCTACTATGTAAGAAAAACCTTATCTATCTCTATATTCTAGTTTGTAATTGTATTCAAGTATTACAAAATCATTACAGTAAACATTTATGATTGTTGCTGACATGTATCCATGGGTTACAGATTTCTTCTCAAGGCCCCAACCACGGCGAAATAGACTTCAAATTTTTGGGTAACTTGTCGGGAGATCCCTATGTTAAGCACACAAACGTATTTTCTCAAGGGCTTGGAAATCGTGAGCAACAATTCTGTTGAAAACTGATGCTACATGTTCAGTGCATCCATTGCTATGTTTCATGCACAGATTTTGTTTTTAGTTTTTTATTTTGTAGAATAATCTGAATGATGGTCGTTTGATCCATGCACCATATTTTTAGTGGGATTAATTATAGTTTGTAAAAGTTAATTGACTGTCTCTAAGTTCAACAAATAATGCATGCTAAATGCTGTGATCTAGGCAACAATGTAATTCTTTTATATATACATCATTAAAGACTGTTATTTTCAGTCTGCAAATAAAGATTTTCTGAGTGCTCTATTTTTTTTCTATGTTTTTATACTCTGTTTTTCTATTTTTATCTTCTGTGGGCATAGAAATTTTTTTTAGCTTTTCAGATTTGGTTTAGTTTTTTAGATTCTACATTTGGTATCAGAGTAGGAGTTTTCTTTTGGGTTAAAGATTTAGTAGTTGGAATTTTGCCAAAAATTTATCATGTCAAATTCTAACTCCTTGCCCATTCGTGAATTTGATGGAAATGAGTATGATTATTAGTGTATCAAAATGATGACTTTTTTGATAGGAAAATATTTGTGGGAGATTATTAAATCAGGTTATGCAGAGCCAGCTGATTGGAATGTCCTCACAGCAAATGATAAAACAGCTAAGAAGGAGGCTAAGAAGAAGAATGCTCAAGCCTTATTTCATATTCAAATAGCTCTAGATAAGAGCCTATTTCCACAAATTGCAAGAGCAAAAATAGTAGAGGATGCTTGGAAGACTCTAAAAGAAGCTTACCAAGGTAGTGATCAAGTCAAAGTTGTCAAGTTACAGACATTGAAGAGAGAATTCGAGAATTTAAAGATGCAAGAAGTTGAAAGTGTGACTACCTATTGTGTCAGAGTAAAAGATGTGGTCAATAAGATGGCTACACTTGGTGAAATTGTGAACAATGAGGTTGTGATCAAAAAGGTGTTGAGGTCTCTCACACCAAGGTGGAACCATGCTGCCATAATCATAGAAGAAATCAAGACTTTGTCTACCCTTCAATTTGATCATCTATTTGGATCTTTGATGTCTCATGAAGAAAGATTGAGAGATTTATTTGGAGAAAGTGAAGAGAAATCTTTTTTCTCCAAATTACAAATCACAAAGAATGAAGATGCCAATAGTAGCATCAAAAGTAATCAAGGCCAAGGTAGAGGTCAAAATCAGAATTACTCAAAAGGAAATAGAGGCAGAGGTTGTTTCCAAGGAAGAGGTGGTTTCAGAGGAAGAGGTAGAGGCCGATTTGATAAAAGAAATATTCAGTGTTATCATTGTAACAAGTATGGCCACTTTAATTATGAGTGTGGATTAAAAGAAGGTAATAATGGTAAAAGCGTTCATTATGCTTAAGAAGGTGATGAGAATCCTCCAAATAATTTATTTTTATCTTATGACAAAGCTGAAAATGTTTCGAAAGATGTTTGGTATTTAGATTCGGGATGTTCTAACCACATGTCAAGGAATGAAAAACTTTTTTCTATAATGGATGAAATTTTTAAATCCAAGATCAAGCTTGGTGATGACAAATCATTGGAGGTTGCTGCAAAAGGAGCTATGGAAGTCCATACAAAAGAAGGTATGAAGAGTGTTAAAGACATTTATTACACTCCAAAGCTAAAGCATAATTTGTTAAGTGTTGGACAATTATGTGAGAAGAATTATAAAGTTGTATTTGAAAATCAACAATGTATAATTTATGATAAGAATCAAGGAAATAGGGTGGTAACAGTGGTGCCTATGACAAAGAATAGGATGTTTCCATTGAAGTTTGGTGAACATAACAAGAACCTTGTCAATATGGCATATGAGGATACAAGTTGGTTGTGGCATCTCAGGTATGGGCATTTAAATTTTCATAGTTTGAAGATTCTAACATCAAAAGCATTAGTTTCTGGTTTGCCTAAGGTTGAAGAGCACAAGGAAGTTTGTGAAGGATGTGCTAAAGGAAAACATGCAAGAGAGAAATTTCCAAAAGGCAATGCATGGAGGGCCCATTATCCACTCCAGTTAGTTCATTCAGACATTTGTGGTCCTATGCAGACAAAGAGTTTGGGTAAGTCATCATATTTCATTACTTTTATTGATGATTACTCACGACAGTGTTGGGTTTATTTTTTGAAGACCAAAGGTGAAGCTCTTGAGACATTCAAGAGGTTTAGAGCCCTTGTAGAAAATGACAAAGGGTGAAAAATCAAATGCTTAAGGACTGATCATGGAGGAGAATTTTGTTCAAAAGCCTTTCAAGGTTATTGTGATATGGATGGCATTAGAAGACAACTCACCACTACATACACACCTCAACAAAATGGTGTAGCTAAAAGGAAGAATCGTACAGTGGTGGAGATGGCACGAAGCATGCTACAAACAAAGGGATTAAGTAATTCTTTTAGGGGAGATGTAGTTGCTACGACAGTATATATTCTCAATCGGACTCCCACTAGTGCACTTGACAGGATGACTCCATATGAAGCCTGGTATGAGAAAAAGCCAAATGTTAATTATTTCAAAGTTTTTGGTTGCTTAGCCTATGTTCATGTTCCTGATCAAAAGAGGCAAAAGTTAGATCCCAAAAGTGAGTCATGTGTTTTTGTTGGATATAGTGAGAAAAGTAAGGCTTACAGGTTATATAATCCTCTCACTAATAAGCTTATTTTGTCAAGAGATGTGATTTTTGATGAAGGGGGAGTTTATGGTCATCAAAAAGGCCATATGGAAAAGTTAAAATCTATTTTAAATGAAGTTATTATGGATGATATTGATCATGGGCAGCCCACTAATATTTCTATTCCAAGTGCTACAAATCCACCATGTAACCCCTCATCTAGTTGTTCAGTTCCAAGTGTAAGTCCAGATTCAAGTCCTAGTTCTGTAAGGAAGGTAAGAAGATTGAGTGACATTTATCAAAGGAGTTCAAATCAAGCACATGAAGAAAATCCAAGAGGTGAGACACTGAATTTTGCTTTACTTACCAAGGCTAATTTTGAACCATCATGTTTTGAAGATGCATATACTAATGAGGTTTGGATGCAAGCAATGCAAGAAGAGATGGATTCTATTCACAGGAATGACACTTGGGAGCTTATCAAGCTTCCACATGACAAGAAGAATATTGGCACCAAATGGGTCTACAAGACTAAGTGTAATAGTGATGGAAGTGTTGAAAGGCATAAGGCAAGATTGGTTGCTAAAGGCTTCACACAAAAGTATGGCATTGATTATGAAGAGAAATTTGCACCAGTAGCAAGACAAGGGACCATTAGAATGTTGATTTCATTAGCAGCTCAAAAGAATTGGAGCATCCATCATATGGATGTGAAAAGTGCCTTCTTGAATGGGTACTTAGAAGAAGAAGTATATGTGGAACAACAACAAGGTTTTGAAATGCAAGGAAAAGAAAATAATTTCTACAAGTTAAAGAAGGCTTTGTATGGCCTCAAACAAGCACTAAGAGCATGGTATGCTAGGATTGATGGATATTTTCAAGAGAATAGCTTTCAAAGAAGTAAGAGTGAACCTACCCTTTACTACAAACAAGAAGGTAATGATATTCTAATTGTAAGTTTGTATGTTGATGACTTGTTGTATATGGGTAGCAGTTCTATGATGAAGGATGAATTCAAAGTTTCCATGATGAATGAATTTGAGATGAAAGATTTAGGCCTCATGAAATATTTTTTAGGAATGGAGGTTTATCAAAGGGAGAAAAAAATTCTTATTTGTCAAACAAGGTATGCTAAAGATATGTTGAAGAAACTTGATATAGTTGATTGTAAACTAGTCTCCACTCCAGTTGCTCATGGAGTTGTGTTGTGTAGAGATGATGGTGTTGAAAGAGTTGATTGGACAACTTATAGAATTATTGTTGGAAGCTTAATGTTTCTAACTCATACAAGCCCTGATATTGCTTATTCAGTTTCACTTATTTCAAGGTACATGACAGAGCCATCAGAAATACATATGAAGGCAGCCAAAAGAATTTTGAGGTATGTGAAAGGCACTCTAGATTTTGGTATTCATTACTACACTTCTAAAAGGTTCAATCTTGTTGGTTTTAGTGATTCTGATTTGGGAGGTAGTTTGGATGACCAAAAGTCAACATCTGGGAATTGTTTTTCTTTTAGTTCTGGTTTGATTACTTGGAGCTCAAAGAAGCAAAGTATAGTTGCTCTTTCTTCTACAGAAGCAGAGTATGTTGCAGTCACTTCAACAAGTACACAAGCATTCTGGCTTAGAAAACTTCTTGAAGAAATTGGAGAGAATCAAGTTTAGCCCATAGTTATTTTTTGTGATAACATTAGTGCTATTAAATTGGCCAAGAATCCAGTCCATCACAGTAGGACAAAACATTTTGATTTAAAGCATCATTTTATCTAAGATTTAGTGCAGATGAAGGTAGTAGAATTAAAATACATCAACACTAAAGAATAGTTGGCAGATATTTTTATGAAAGTAGTTACAACAGATCAATTTTTGACACTCAAAGATCAGATTGTAAGCCCTCTTAGCATCAAGGAGGAGTATGTTGAAAACTGATGTTGCATGTTCAATGCATCCATCGTTGTGTTTCATGCACAGATTTTGTGTTTAGTTTGTTATTTTGTAGAATAATCTGCATGATGGTTGTTTGATCCATGCGCCATATTTTTAGTGGGATTAATTATAGTTTGTAAAATTTAACTGACTGTCTCTAAATTCAATGAATAATTCAAGCTGAATGTTGTGATCTAGGCAGCAATGTAATTCTTTTATATATACATCATTAAAGGTTGTTATTTTCAGCCTGCAAATAAAGATTTTCTGAGTGCTCTATTTTTTTCTAAGTTTTAATACTCTATTTTCTCTGTTGTTATCTTCTGTGGGCATAGAGATTTTGTTTAGCTTTTCATATTTGGTTTAGTTTTTCAGATTCTACAAATTCTACTTGCGGTTCGACCCAACCACTGATTTCCACACTTACTCTATTTCTTGGACTGCTCACCACATTATGTATGTACTTGTTCTACTCTTGGATTTCCTTTCCACACTTCACTTTTACTCTCTTTCTCTCTCTTTCTCAGCTTAGAAAAGAAGACTGATTCATTAATGGAAACGGTGATTGTAGATTTTTTGTAGATGGGAATCCTGTTAGAGTGTTCAAGAACAATGAGGGATTGGGTGTTCCTTACCCCAAGAAGCAACCCATGAGAATCTACTACAGCCTCTAGAATGCTGAGGATTGGGCAACCAGAGGTGGCCTCGTCATGATTAACTGGACCAAACCACCCTTTCTCGCCTCCTTTCGCAACTTCAAGTTCAAACCACACACCACTACTCCTGCCAAGAAGAAAGAGGCAAAAACTTTAGATTCCAAGTAGCGGCAGAGACTGAATTTGGTGTGACAAAAGTACATGATTTATGATTACCGTACTGACACTAAGAGGTTTCACAACGTTCCTCCACCAGAATGCACATTCAATTCTATGCTCTAGCACTCTCCACCATTATTTTTACTGAATTTGAATGCCTTGTTACCAGCATTTCAAACTCTCAATTCTTTAATTCCTTTTCTCACCTGCAATACAATCCATGGCACATTGCACATTGCAATTGCATGGGAAGTTCCATTGGGGAACCCCTTTCCTATTTTGCTATAAAAAAATTATTTCCTTGGATTTTAGTTTTGTCCTTGTCTTTGGATCCCCGGTTACAACTACAAAACACAGAAAGTAAAGCAGAGTTACAACTTTCCTCATTCCTTCCAATTTATTAACTTTATATTAGTCTTAAAAAAATCTTTTCTTTCTTACTGTAGCAAACCAAAAGCATTTCATTTATGTCATTAATAACATATTATTATAAATCCATTTTATTTGAGATGCATGCCCCTCTTACACACATTTTTATTGACTTTATTATTAACTTGTAACTTAAAATTTTGGAACAATATTCTTGACATCTAGATTTGTTCAACACATGCCTGGACCTTAAGACCAAATTTGTTTTAATAATTCAGACTTTGAGTTTGTTAATGAGATTCAACTTGTAGTACCAAATGATGCCTCCCACAAAATTAGTCTGAAAATTTCACCGCATTGATAGGTAGAGGACTTGATCCTGCATGTTAACACAACCATTATCCTACACAAATTTTGGCTTGGCTTAGTTATCAATGGATTCTCCCAAGATTGTTCCTTATGAGATGTTTAACTAATGTTGGGGTCTCAACTCTACTTCTTCTACTTGGACGAATAGATTTCCTTCTATTCGGCTAACTATTATAGATTTCAAAAAGACAATTTTATTCATGTATTCTCTTTAAAAAAAGACATTATGTTCAAGATATACTTTTAGATATGGGCAATTACATTGCTTCATTAGACTAAGGGAGCAATGATCTGATGGTCACAACATTATGATAGGAGAAGGCTTATATCGGCCCTCCTCATTTCTTCTAAAGGTAAGTTGATCTTTGTTTTAATTTCTCCCACTCCACACTGTATCATTATTTGATATCTAATCTAGAGAACAACTTTTATTATCATGTAGTTGATTTCCCAAATATGGTATTAGGACCTTGAATATTGTAAACTATGGAGTTATAAAATATGGACTCTTTGGACTTGTGTGCAACATATTTTAGGACAATGGAGCTCAACTCGTTTCATAGTTGCATTACAAACATTAGGGTAGGGTTCAACTATCATTGAAACATATGTGATCCAGTACATGTGATGTAGGTAAAAAGTTTAAAACATCCTTAAATTTTGGTTTGATTTTAATTAAGTCTATGCACATCAATAAAACTAACAATAAGGGAATTTGAATAAATTTTTTAGGGATTTTAGAATCTATAAATAAAGCCCTGTTTATATAATGTGGTGACGCAGAGCATTGCAATATTGCCGAGTTAAGTGGTGGTGATCATCTCTGGCTCCTTTGGTGCGAGAAGACTAATGATTATCGCCTTTGTATGTAATCTTGATTTTCTACCATAAGCCAACCACCAATTTTTACTGATTCTTGAAAAATAAATTCAAACTAATTTTATTCAATATCATGCAAATGATATTGTCGATCGAATGACCATTTTATTTGATCTCCCTCTTAAAGTTTACCAACAATTGGAAAATGTATAAAGTTGAAGAGGGTGTATCAAATTCTTCTTAATATACATAACACAATTTAAACTTTTTTTTTACAAAATCTTTTGTGTCCATAAATTTAAATAATGGACACTTACGAAACATTCTATTAATTACATTGTTTGATGTCATTTCATGGAAAAGGAGGATTATATCATTCCATGGAATATGGTCATTGTATTGCAATGTATTTTTACCAAATAAAATAATATTTGCTTTGCCTTTAAAAGTGTTGTGAATTTAAATTGGGAGAGCATCCTTGCCAATTCCACTTGGGCTTCCTTGAAACTATCTATCGTGCCCCTTCACTACTCTATAATATCAAGCACTTCTATATATACCAATAGACTTTAAAAAATAGGGCTAAACTTGTGACTTCTCTTATTTCCAAACCAAAAACCCAAACACAAAATAGGGGCAGATTTATTACAATTAATTCATAGCCCATGCAACATAATACTTCTTACACTAAAACTTACATTTGAACTCTTTGTTCTGTATATTCAATCATCCCAATCTCCATCCACCTATTTCAATTGACTCCTTCACATTAATATAATTTTCACATCACTTAAAATCCAACTAAAAATTGCATTCTTCATTGAAAATGGTAGCAACCTTATCAACACAACCCTGCAGTAGGTACTCAAGTCATAACACGGCCTTTATTTTTATTATTTTTGTAGCTGAATGGCTTTCAAATAACCACAAGTGTAATACATTGACATTATTAAAATATGAAGTCCATTTCATATTTATTTTAAATAATTTAAAATAATCAATTGAGATACTTCAGGATGAGTGTTTGAAAAGATCATACCATATTCAGATAATAAATTTCTAAACATACAAATCAAACATTATTTTTATGTCATTTACAGAAGTTGTAATAATAAGACATAATTGGCTAATTAAATATCTAGAAGAATACTCACAAACTTGGAAGCAGACTAATCAACATAATAATGACATGTGAGTTAAAAATAGTTCAAGCATTTATAAAACTACAATAATATGTTTAAGCAAACATTATTTCAGCTTTATTGTAGATTGACTAAGACTAGATAATTATCTAGTCTAAATATTCTATTACCACCATGACTAAACTAGAAAGAATTCCATCTCTAAACTTTGAAAACATATCTTTAGCAATAGGTTTATTCATTATGTCAGCAAATTTCTCTCTAAAGACAAATGTATTCATTATTATCTAGCTATCAAAATTAGTGGGGATGAGATCAGATGTGTTTAATGTTGACATGATAAATTATGTTCTTCACAACATATTTAGAACACTCTCATTATCACTAAAAATTGGATTTGGTATAGTTTGGTCCAACTGAAGATCCTCCAATATTGTTTGAATTCACATAGTTTCACATCCTACACTAATTATTACTTTTTACTTAGCTTCAATGGAAGACAGGGAAACTATAGTCTGAAGCTTGATTTGCTATCATAAATCCCATGAACCAAGAATGAAAATATAATCTAATGTAGACCTTATTGAATCAACTTAAGACCACTTAATGTCTACATCAGAATTCTCCTTTTTCATTAAAAAAGGTCCACTTAAGATGTCATTTTTCACTTAGACTTTCAAGGTTTTTGTTCATATTTTTAAAGCAAAAATGCATTATTTTTTTTTTTAATTTTATTTTTGAAAATTTTGGCTCTTTTCGCAAATTTACAATTTGTACAAGTGTAATTTGCACAATTGTAATTGACACATGTGTAATTAGCACAAGTGCAATTTGCACAAGTGAAATCTACATAGGTGTAATTTACACATGTAACTCCCTTTGTTGACCAGCGTTGATGGTGGAAATGGAGATCTAGGGGCAATTTGCACTTTGCACAAGTGCAAAATTGCATTTCTCCTCAACATCTCCCTGAAGCTTCTTGAGTTGACCTTTTTCACACTTGATTTAACTGACGGGAGTGGGAGAGTTAACCACAGTTTGCACGGTGCATTTTCAATACTTGCATTCTGCACGGTGCATTTCCCACTATGATTCCCCCAGGGTGTTTGGGGTCTCTTTTGCAATTTCCAGATAGTGGCACTGTAATCTCAGTTGCTTGTACTCTATTAGGCAAAGCTTAATGAGGAAGAATAACAATGTCTCCAGCTCTCTATCAGGTTCATCTGCCTTAAGAAATATCTAAAGGAACATATAAGGGGTTGGTAAAGCCATATTGAGTTGCAATGCATGAGTATTAATCAAAAGGCCACATTGAATGTCTTTTGAAGAAAAGACAGCTGAAAATCATGTTTGCAGCTCGTTGCCATTTGATAACTTGCTACCAGTAGTTGGATATTCCTCTATATTTTTGATGCATACTGATGCCTTGGCCTAAAAACGGGAATCTATGTGAGTTTGTGGTCCACCAAATCTTCATCATTTACTATCACAAACTCATTGCCCTTTTTCAAATGCAACGCAAGAAAATCGCAATACCAGTAGTCATACAGAATGTCTTTTAAGGTAGGCAAAACACACTACTTATGATTGATACATCTTGATTTGTAGCAGCCACTTTATCAACCAACACTTTTCCATTTTAAAAGCATAGTTTGCTCGACATTTGGTCATTGACATCTACAGTGGAGGACTCGATGCAACAACAAACATTTTGACCAATCACCTTCTCGAGCCACAGAGGGCCAGGGATCTTCACCATTATGATTTGCTAAGGTTACAACCCAGTCGAGCTTTGATCCAGGGTTCAATTCATAGTGTCCATGTAATATCCCTTCGAATATCAAAACAAAGCTCTGAATTGCTTATCTTAATTTCTGCAAAATATCTTCAAATAGATAAATAAATCACAGTATAAACTCTTATTTATTTGCTCATAAGCTTACAATAGAGATCCTCTGTAAAGTATACAAAGAATATTGAAAAGTATGGCCTGAATAGCCTGAATATTCAGCAAACTGGGAAAGAATTCTGAATCTGGTTTGTCTCGGCCTGCTGTGTAAAAAACACAGTCGCCAACGTCGGTTATACTGCCGTCGTCGGTCAATCTGTAGTCGTTATCTCACTGATGTCGACTGTATGTCGACCAATGCCGGTCTCTATAAGTATCTGTTCACCGATGTCGGTACCTGAACTTTCTGTTGATGCGTACGGATTTTCATGGATCTGTACGAAATTCGTACGGCCGTTGATATAGCACAACCTGTATGCTTGATCCTGATTTGTAGAATTATGGGCTAATACAAAAGATCTATATCTAGATAATTCTTGAATCAAAACCCAAAAATAATGAAAATACCTGTAAACCCTTGTGATAGCTTCTGAGTGAAGTTATCTCTCAAATACCTGTAATACTATGATAACTTCTGGTTGAAGTTATCTCTCAATTTGGCAAAAGATCGGCTGATCTTTCACAACCTCTGAATCGCACACAATGAAGAGTTGACGTTCTTCAATGCAATTGGAATCCTGGAACCCTTGGCTCAGTCTTCACAGAAGAATTTCTTAACAAGAATCAATATAAAAAATAATCATGCATACAAACTCTCTCCCATGAGAGATTCTTATACACCTCCAAAGGTGTGCTTGGTAAAATTAGATTCCCTTAAATTAGACTGGGGCTTCCTTAATTTAGAACTAGGGTCTTAAAATTAGACCAATTCTTAAATTAGAATTAGGGTCTTAAAATTAGACCAATTCTTAAATTAGAATTAGGATCCTAAAATTAGACCCAATAATTAATAATTAATAATTAATTAAAATTGGACCAAATAATTAATATTTGATTAAATCAATCAAATATTAATATCTCCCTTAATTCATGTCCGAAAGAGCCCAAACAAAAGCCAAGCCCAGCTCCATCAAGACCCTCTATCCCTCTCATCAGCCTATGAGGGTCGCATAATTGGCTAATCATCTACTCTGCACACGTCAACTAAAAAGGGGACATGACAATCCGCCCCTCCTGAAATTGCTTGCCCTCAAGCAATCGCTGAATGAAAGACCAATCAACCCCCCTGGATCCCAAATGAAGTCTCAATCTACAGTGCTGTCAACCATCACAAACTCCAGGCCCTGTCCATCACCATTCTCATCCAAATGCGTCACATCACCTCTGTCTCCTATACGCATATCGTCATCAACATGTGACCCACCTGTAAAAGAAAGCTGAGACTCTACCACATGTGCTAACTCTTGAACTGAACTCACCTCAAGACCAAGCTCGTCCTCATATCTCTCCTGTGTTGGTGCCAATGTGCACTCGTCATCGCACTCTATCATGTCATGTAGTATAGGCATCTCCATCTGATGAAAAAACATATGTTTGAAGCTGCTGCCCTGTATTGCCTTAAGAATATGTGTTTTCCCATCAACCTCAAAATGAACCTCCATGTCTTTGAGACGAAGAGTAACTTCCTCAAATGAATGAAGCCACTTCATACCCAAGACTAATTCTATGTCCCCCATGTTCACTACATAATAATTAGCCTTGAACTCATAGTTGTTCAAGCGCAATGGGAGGTCTCTAATCATACGCTCACACCTAAGAGTGTGACCATCGGCTACCTTAACTCTAATTCCCTCAAAATATTTGGTAGTGAGTCCATGCTTCTCCACAAATCTAGCATCTATGAAATTATGTGTGGCTCCTGTAGCAAGAAGGGTGGTGACCTTCTGCGCTGCCAAAACTCCACGGAGTCTGAATGACTCATCTGACTGAATGTTGGATAGGCGTGCCTCCTGTATATGAAGCTCTAAATCTGCCTCTGCCTTAGGCTCTGAAGCCTCTGCCTCCTCAGAACTATCCTGCTGTTCGAAATCTTTTGATTCTGCATCCTCATAATATGCCCACATCACACGATTTGCTTTGCCCTTAGGCCTCAAAGGGCAATCATGATGGATATCATATGGACCTTTGCAGTAGAAGCAAAGCTTCTTCCTGCGTAGATCATTAAGCACCTCACGATCCAAAGGTAGTGCTATTGGATTGGCCTTTGAATCATTTTTAACCCCAAATTTATCTATGTTAAAATCTGGTCTCTTTGTATCCCCGTTGGAGTGCTTATGGTCTCTAGATGAAGAAGTACCTCTGGAGCTAAATTTATTAGATGGGGCTGCCATCTCCATATTACGCGCCTTCGTCATAGCTACCTGTAATGAAGGGGGATCAAAGCCTTTGATCCAACCTCTCAATGGTTCTATCAATCCCTCCATGAAGAGTACCACCAGTCGCCTCTCTGAAATGTCAGGAACCATAACTGATAACTTCTAGAAGTCACCAATATAAGACTCTAGACTGCCACTTTGGCGTAATTGTGCCAAATCTCGAAAATAGGACTCTGGATCCCTCCTATCAAAATGCTCTACCAGCCTATCCACAAACTCCTGATAAGATGTAATCCGATCATGATGAAGTGTCACCATCCAGTGGTGCCACCAATCGTGAGTTACTCCCTCAAGATGTAGTGTCACATATCTGATAGCATCTTCCTCAGCCATCGGACGCAATGTGAGAAAGGTGTCCAACTTACTAACCCAGGCCTGCACTGTGACCTTACCACTACCGTCGAACATAGTGAGTGTGAGCCTGCTCGTAGCATGCTTAAGATCATTGTTCTGGTGTCTAGGTCTCCTGTCCTGTCTAGCCAATCTGTAGTGCTCTCTCCTCAGATTAACAAAATGATCAAAGGTCATCCTCTCCTGAACATGAGGAGGTAATAAGTTCCACTCATCATCTGCAGCCAGGTAAACATCTGCAAATGAGGAATCTCCTGCTTCCTCCTCTGCTGGAACTTCTGGTTCTACTTGCACAAACGTAGGACGTGTAGGTCTATCCGCTGTTCTGGAGTGGGCCTGTCGGGGTCTCTGATTAACCGTAACATCTTTGTTATCGCCTTGATCCCCATTCTGTCTATCAGGTGGGTTCATCCTCCTTATCATGGTAGTTAGTGCCTGTAATACATGAGTCATCTCATGATAGGTTTCTCTGGTACCTGGATCATCATTATGTCGATGGCCCCTGGGTGGGCTACCCTCACGTCTGTCACTCATGATAATCCGCTGCTATTCTAACAACTGGGTACCTTCAAGCAAAGCTCTACTGCGTGTGTTATACTTGTGTGGTCCCAACTCTTGTGGCTGCATAAGATTTTCAAACCCTCAGGATGGCAGGATTTAGCTCTGATACCACTGTAATATCCCTTCGAATATCAAAACAAAGCTCTGAATTGCTTATCTAAATTTATGCAAAATATTTTCAAATAGATAAATAAATCACAGTATAAACTCTTATTTATTTGCTCATAAGCTTACAATAGAGATCCTCTGTCAAGTATACAAAGAATATTGAAAAGTATGGCCTGAATAGCCTGAATATTCCGCAAACTGGGAAAGAATTCTAAATCTGGTTTGTCTCAGCCTGCTGTGTAAAAAACACAGTCGCCAACGTCGGTTATACTGCCGTCGTCGGTCAATCTGTAGTCGTTATCTCGCCGATGTCGGCTGTATGTCGACCAATGCCGGTCTCTGTAAGTATCTGTTCTCCGATGTCGGTACCTGAACTTTCTGTTGATGCGTACGGATTTTCACAGATCTGTACGGAATTCGTACGGCCGCTGATATAGCACAACCTGTATGCTTGATCCTGATCTGTAGAATTATGGGCTAATACAAAAGATCTATATCTAGATAATTCTTGAATCAAAACCCAAAAATAATGAAAATACCTGTAAACCCTTGTGATAGCTTCTGAGTGAAGTTATCTCTCAAATACCTGTAATACTATGATAACTTCTGGTTGAAGTTATCTCTCAATTTGGGAATAGATTGGTTGATCTTTCACAACCTCTGAATCGCACACAATGAAGAGTTGACGTTCTTCAATGCAATTGGAATCCTAGAACCCTTGGCTCAGTCTTCACAGAAGAATTTCTTAACAAGAATCAATATCAAAAATAATCATGCATACAAACTCTCTCCCATGAAAGATTCTTATACACCTCCAAAGGTGTGCTTGCTAAAATTAGATTCCCTTAAATTAGACTAGGGCTTCCTTAATTTAGAACTAGGGTCTTAAAATTAGACCAATTCTTAAATTAGAATTAGGGTCTTAAAATTAGACCAATTCTTAAATTAGAATTAGGATCCTAAAATTAGACCCAATAATTAATAATTAATTAAAATTGGACCAAATAATTAATTTTTGATTAAATCAATCAAATACTAATATCTCCCTTAATTCATGTCTGAAAGAGCCCAAACGAAAGCCAAGCCCAGCTCCATCAAGACCCTCTATCCCTCTCATCAGCCTATGAGGGTCGCATAATAGGCTAATCATCTACTCTGCACACGTCAACTAAAAAGGAGACATGACAATCCGCCCCTCCTGAAATTGCTTGCCCTCAAGCAATCGCTGAATGAAAGACCAATCAACCCCCCTAGATCCCAAATGAAGTCTCAATCTACAGTGCTGTCAACCATCACAAACTCCAGGCCCTGTCCATCACCACTCTCATCCAATGGCGTCACATCACCTCTGTCTCCTATACGCATATCGTCATCAACATGTGACCCACCTGTAAAAGAAAGCTGAGACTCTACCACATGTGCTAACTCTTGAACTGAACTCACCTCAAGACCAAGCTCGTCCTCATATCTCTCCTGTGTTGGTGCCAATGTGCACTCGTCATCGCACTCTATCATGTCATGTAGTATAGGCATCTCCATCTGATGAAAAAACATATGTTTGAAGCTGCTGCCCTGTATTGCCTTAAGAATATGTGTTTTCCCATCAACCTCAAAACGAACCTCCATGTCTTTGAGACGAAGAGTAACTTCCTCAAATGAATGAAGCCACTTCATACCCAAGACTAATTCTATGTCCCCCATGTTCACTACATAATAATTAGCCTTGAACTCATAGTTGTTCAAGCGCAATGGGAGGTCTCTAATCATACGCTCACACCTAAGAGTGTGACCATCGGCTACCTTAACTCTAATGCCCTCAAAATCTTTGGTAGTGAGTCCACGCTTCTCCACAAATCTAGCATCTATGAAATTATGTGTGGCTCCTGTAGCAAGAAGGGTGGTGACCTTCTGCCTTGCCAAAACTCCACGGAATCTGAATGACTCATCTGACTGAATGTTGGATAGGCGTGCCTCCTGTATATGAAGCTCTAAATCTGCCTCTGCCTTAGGCTCTGAAGCCTCTGCCTCCTCAGAACTATCCTGCTGTTCGAAATCTTTTGATTTTGCATCCTCATAATATGCCCACATCACACGATTTGCTTTGCCCTTAGGCCTCAAAGGGCAATCATGATGGATATCATATGGACCTTTGCAGTAGAAGCAAAGCTTCTTCCTGCGTAGATCATTAAGCGCCTCACGATCCAAAGGTAGTGCTACTTGATTGGTCTTTGAATCATTTTTAACACCGAATTTATCTATGTTAAAATCCGGTCTCTCTGTATCCCCGTTGGAGTGCTATGGTCTCTAGATGAAGAAGTACCTCTGGAGCTAAATTTATTAGATGGGGCTGCCATCTCCATATTACGCGCCTTCGTCATAGCTACCTGTAATGAAGGGGGATCAAAGCCTTTGATCCAACCTCTCAATGGTTCTGTCAATCCCTCCATGAAGAGTACCACCAGTCGCCTCTCTGAGATGTCAGGAACCATAACTGATAACTTCTAGAAGTCACCAATATAAGACTCTAGACTGCCACTTTGGCGTAATTGTGCCAACTCTCGAAAATAGGACTCTGGATCCCTCCTGTCAAAACGCTATACCAGCTTATCCACAAACTCCTGATAAGATGTAATCCGATCATGATGAAGTGTCACCATCCAGTGGTGCCACCAATCGTGAGCTACTCCCTCAAGATGTAGTGTCGCATATCTGATAGCATCTTCCTCGGCCATCGGACGCAATGTGAGAAAGGTGTCCAACTTACTAACCCAGGCCTGCGCTGTGACCTTACCACTACCGTCGAACATAGCGAGTGTGAGCCTGCTCGTAGCATGCTTAAGATCATTGTTCTGGTGTCTAGGTCTCCTGTCCTGTCTAGCCAATCTGTAGTGCTCTCTCCTCAGATTAACAAAATGATCAAAGGTCATCCTCTCCTGAACATGAGGAGGTAATAAGTTCCACTCATCATCTGCAGCCAGGTAAACATCTGCAAATGAGGAATCTCCTGCTTCCTCCTCTGCTGGAACTTCTGGTTCTACTTGCACAAACGTAGGACATGTAGGTCTATCCGCTGTTCTGGAGTGGGCCTGTCGGGGTCTCTGATTAACCGTAACATCTCTGTTATCGCCTTGATCCCCATTCTATCTATCAGGTGGGTTCATCCTCCTTATCATGGTAGTTAGTGCCTGTAATACATGAGTCATCTCACGATAGGTTTCTCTGGTACCTAGATCATTATTATGTCGATGGCCCCTGGGTGGGCTACCCTCACGTCTGTCACTCATGATAATCCGCTGCTGTTCTAACAACTGGGTACCTTCAAGCAAAGCTCTACTGCGTGTGTTATACTTGTGTGGTCCCAACTCTTGTGGCTGCATAAGATTTTCAAACCCTCAGGATGGCAGGATTTAGCTCTGATACCACTGTAATATCCCTTCGAATATCAAAACAAAGCTCTGAATTGCTTATCTGAATTTCTGCAAAATATATTCAAATAGATAAATAAATCACAGTATAAACTCTTATTTATTTGCTCATAAGCTTACAATAGAGATCCTCTGTCAAGTATACAAAGAATATTGAAAAGTACGGCCTGAATACCCTGAATATTTCGCAAACTGGGAAAGAATTCTGAATCTGGTTTGTCTCGGCCTGCTGTGTAAAAAACACAGTCGCCAACGTCGGTTATACTGCCATCGTTGGTCAATCTGTAGTCGTTATCTCGTCGATGTCGGCTGTATGTCGACCAATGCCGATCTCTGTAAGTATCTGTTCGCCGATGTCGGTACCTGAACTTTTTGTTGATGCGTACGGATTTTCACGGATCTGTACGAAATTCGTACAGCCGCTGATATAGCACAACCTGTATGCTTGATCCTGATCTGTAGAATTATGGGCTAATACAAAATATCTATATCTAGATAATTCTTGAATCAAAACCCAAAAATAATGAAAATACCTGTAAACACTTGTGATAGCTTCTGAGTGAAGTTATCTCTCAAATACCTGTAATACTATGATAACTTCTGGTTGAAGTTATCTCTCAATTTGGCAATAGATCGGCTGATCTTTCACAACCTCTGAATCGCACACAATGAAGAGTTGACGTTCTTCAATGCAATTGGAATCCTGGAACCCTTGGCTCAGTCTTCACAGAAGAATTTCTTAACAAGAGTCAATATAAAAAATAATCATGCATACAAACTCTCTCCCATGAGAGATTCTTATACACTTCCAAAGGTGTGCTTGGTAAAATTAGATTCCCTTAAATTAGACTGGGGCTTCCTTAATTTAGAACTAGGGTCTTAAAATTAGACCATTTCTTAAATTAGAATTAGGGTCTTAAAATTAGACCAATTCTTAAATTAGAATTAGGATCCTAAAATTAGACCCAATAATTAATAATTAATTAAAATTGGACCAAATAATTAATATTTGATTAAATCAATCAAATATTAATATCTCCCTTAATTCATGTCTGAAAGAGCCCAAACGAAAGCCAAGCCCAGCTCCATCAAGACCCTCTATCCCTCTCATCAGCCTACGAGGGTCGCATAATAGGCTAATCATCTACTCTGCACATGTCAACTAAAAAGGGGACATGACAGTCCACCTCCACCATATGGGAAAGCAAGGGTCTGCTCTCAGGATCCGTCAATTTTCTCCAGCTTGGCACTGTCACCCGTCTTGTTGGTGCAAGAACCAAGGCTCGATGAGGTTTTCCAATTCGCCCAAATTGTTTATTCTCCTCATTCATTGCTACTATACAGAAAAGAACACGTGGCCTGTGTATTCCTTTGGGCAGGAATTTGAAATTGGTTCCTTCCAACATCCATGCTTCTCCACGTTGTGGAATCTGAAGTCTCATGTGCAAATTGCACTTTAAGAGAAGTTGCAAATTATTTATGGGATTCCGCCTTCCGCTAAGTCCTTATTCTTGTTTTTGTCTTCTTCTGCCTGCGGGATTCGTAAGTAGAGCAGCACTTTTCACATTGGACAGAGTGAAAATTATTGCTGGGCCTTCACTTTCTGCCGTTCACACTCATGCTTCATGTTCCACAGAATTCGGGGATGGTGAAGCACTAAGCACTTTGCACTTTATGCTGGTGCAAAGTGCATCTGACCTTCTGCCAAGTTATTTCCATGGATTTTATTCACCGTTTTGCAATTGCTCTTATCCTTTACACATCTGACAAACTTTAACACCATCCCGTGCACTTGCACTTCATCCCTTGACTTCTGGAAGAAGTCGACCCCCTCATTTGCACCTCTTAAAACTTGGTCAAAGTGCGATCAATGCTGGAGTTTCCGCTGAGCTCCCACGCATCCTTTATTTCCTTGAAACGTTTGCTTTCTCCTCATCTTCCACGTGGCATGTTGTCAATGGCATAGCTGAGCGTCTTAACCAATGTCCACGCAGTCATATGTCCACCACGTAGTATGTTGCCCAGCTGCGTTAAACGTTGTGTTGCTTTCAATTTCTAACATAGTTTTGGTTGTACCCTCACACTCCCCCTGATGGGAATCTAAAGTCCACGTGCCATTTCCTCAGTGAATGGCATAGATTCGTGGGACAAATCCAGGCACCAACATATTCTATGCCAACTCTATACTATATAGACCCATATTCGATTTATTTAAAATTATTTGAGCCAACTTTAAACCATATCAATAATTCTATAGAGGTGAAGTTGTGAATATTAACAAAGAATTTATGTCGAACTATGTTAAAGTCGAGTTAGAGTATAATATATATTTTTTATTGATATATATTAAATTTTAATATATAATAACATAAAATAGTTGATTGAAATTAATTTAAGATTTATTACTACAACAAATAATTACAATTGTTGGAATAGTTGAAAATACGCACTACATTATAAGATATCTCAATATACCGTTATGCACATAAAATATACATAATATGAATTAATAAATACAATATGACCACTTTTGTTACCCTATGCTTACAAAATACCCCTGTTATGTAAGTGCAATTACTGAAACAGTTGAAACTAACATTATTTGATGTGTACCATAACAATCACACACATAATAGTCAATTAGTTTCCTTTTAAGTGGTTAATATCCATAGAGTATATATCTCATGCAAATTATGGCTATACCAACGTTAACAAATTAATTAAAATTATCTGTAGAGGTGAAGCCTTGCACAACAAACTATTTGAGTGGCATCGTTGTTTTCAAATTGGTAGTAACCTTAGTGTAGCAAATATATAAGCATCGCTAGGTGTTGATCAAATAATGGGAATCGAGTAGTCTTGAACCGGCTGTGTAGAAATTCATTGAGTATATATTGTATTGCGCTAATGGATTATGATAGATTATGTGTTAAGTATATAAATTAACCCCCAGGATATATTTGAAATCATTACAATCTATTTTATCCGAATTTTGATCTAACGCATCATTGAATATTATGAGGCTTTGTAGTTTTAATACCAGTCTGTGCAACAAGTGTCGGTTTGCTATATATTTAATTTACAGTTTACATTGTGAATTACGGTCCCCAAAATATGTCATCCAACTTGCGTAATATACCGAACAACATCACTAAATTCTTAATAGTGATTAAATATAATAAATGTATTTATATTTACGTCGTTGTTTTACTTAATGGGGTCTCTGTAATAATTAATGGCTTGGGAATGCAGTGATCTGATTTACATGCATGTATAAGGTTTTGTAAATGAGAGTTATTTTAGACGTTGACCTGGGCAATAAAGTACTAGGTGTGTTATTTATTAAAAATTGGCATCATTGAGTTTGTGAAATTGAATTAATTACAATAATATGTTAGATAATAAAGCAATTAATGAATAACTCGTAATTTTATAAATGTACATATGATTATATATTATATGTATAGTGGTTTTTCACTTAAATTGATTATGGGAGTATTGGGCATGAATAGTATATATGACTCCTTTATTAAATGATTATGATATTTTATGATGTAATTATAGATGGGAAGGTTAATTATCAAATTATTAAAGTTTAGTTGTCGATTACATCATGGTATAAATAATGTCCTATGCTTAGGATAGTTGTAAAACCTAGAACTATGTAATGGTTATTCTCCTATCGAGAATATTTAACTTTAAAATATAGTTCATATCGAAGCTCCAGATTGATTAACCATGGTTGTTAGCTTTTAAAATATAGTCAACATTTTTTTTAATTTAAACAGAAAAATGACCTCATTAAATACCGTCTGGGAGTATTTATAATCATAGACATTATGTGAGGTTAGTGTATTGAAAACCTTTTTAGAGTCTAGTGAGACATGAAAAAGATAGGAAATAAATGAAATCATTATTATTTATGTACGAGTTGAATATTATATATATAACTTGTGAATTAAAAGCATATGGTGTGAAAGTAACTTTAAAATAAGTTACGGTTTGCTCAAATGTGAATACATAGGTATTAATGTACTTAGTAGCATGCATATGAATAAAGGAGTGTACTTATATGGATTTAGCTTCACGGGTGGATTATAGATTAAATTAAATAATTATAAAATATAAGGCATAACTAATATGTGCATTCAAACCTCTAAATTAATGACAAATATTGGATTGGGTTATCTTATGATTCATGTGTGTTGAGTTTTGGTTACTATATCTACGTATGGATTTACATATACAACATAAGTGCAGAATGAAAATGGTTGTGATGTGAGTATGATAATATGCAGTCATCAGGTGTTTGTAACACTGAAACTATAACCATATTAAAATAGTTTTATAGCAAACAGAGCAAGATATTTAAATAAATATTATAATGGGTTTATGGGGTTTCTATTTCTCTGCAAATGGTTGATTGGCTGTTAGTTATATGGATTCACTATTAAATACTTGTGTGCAATACATGTTATGAGAGTGTTAATATATATAAATGCTTGATATATGTAGCATATAATGGTGTATTATTGATTATAAGTTATGTTCATTAAATGTTAGTATGCAGTTAAAACTTAGGGTATACCCAGATGGTATAATCCTACACTTGATTGTTATTATGTATGTGACACGTTTGATTCTTGAAAACATAAGTTTGCTTATGAGTATTTATGTAGCTATGAACTATGATAGTATGGGGTATCATAGAGTACTATAGTGTAAATGTATGTTAAACTCAGATCATACATACTGTAATTGACATATTTAGATTCACACCTACATTTGACTGATGTAATCTAGGCATGATGATTATTACTATGAATAACATGTTTTATGATAGTTGGTAGCACTTGTGTATGCGTGCATACAACCTTAAGAGTGTAGCATATGCTAAATTAGTATATTATTATGTTTCATAGTCACTATGACTTATGTGGTTATGTCTAGTTGTTTAAATTGGAGCTTATATTTTCATGTATTTAAAACTAATTTATATGACTAATTGTGAAAAATTAGTAGTTATGCGTTAAAATATTAGACTATGGTAATATGAGTTATCATAAGGAGAGTTATGTTTAAAAACTAATAATGGTAGTGAAAATTTGTAGTTAAATATGTATTTACCTAGGTGGTATAAACTATAGTCATTATTTCTAGTATGAGATAGAAAATAATGTAAAATTCATTCATATGTTTGATGAAATAAATGTATGTTTTGATTACTCCTATGTTTAGCATGTTATTTGAGGTGGTTGCTAGTAAGATGTAAATTAAATAGATCTTTTGGTTGAATTGTATTTGACCAATCTGCATTGTTGAAATAGAGTAAAGAGTAAGCTGGACTTTATTGGCTTACTAGCATCACAATGACAAATGAAAACAGTCCGATCAAGTGGTGTGTATGAATTTGATTGATCTATATATCATTATTATTTATAAAAAATTGAGGCAAAATATGTTTAGTGAGACATTATCATTTCATGAGTATGGTTTACATGTTTATGCAATATCTTGCAATAGAACTATTTTTTATGATATATTGCATGTTTAGTATAGAAATCATACAACACACGAGTACTTGTTTGTCTCTCTAGATTCCCACATCATCACTATCTATTCATACATAAAGGGAGAGTCATTCCTAATGGGATTAGTGTGGAAAAGCACTCAAATGATTATCTCCCTCCCCATAGTAGTATTACTTATCGAGATGACACTTGAAATTGCCACAGATACTTGATTTTGGGAGCTATGCTCTAGGGGAGCCATATATCTTATATGTACATTGTATTGTATTGTACTTATTATTGTCATGAAGAGTTATAATTATTTATTATTGTACTTTGACAGTGGTGGTTGTAGACTTGTATCAATTGTAGTTGAGTTAATAGAATCACTTTTTATATTGACATTTTGATGTTCTCTCATGATATTAAAGATCAGTGATGTGTAATGTAATATACTTGTTATTATCACACTTGAGTATTTCATATGGTTTTTGTATATTCATGTGGTGTAATATATTTTTGATATACATGTCCAATTTTTAAAAAAATCATGCATTTCTAATTATCCCTAGTGGGGTTGTTACAATTACCATCTAATAAAAAATAAAAAGGAAAACAAAACAATTTGGAAACTTCATCTCTTCAAGGACTCGCATATGTTAGTACAATTATGTCATTGTCTATCTATATGAGTGGATGGGAGCATTGGATTGTAGATCTATATTTTGGAGAAATAATTAAAAAATGCAAATCGTGTGGTTGTTGGGGTTGAGATGTAACTGGATGGATGTTAGATGCCCTATGATAGAGTACGGGTACTAGTACTAGTGCTAATCAACAACCACTACCATTAAATAGCTAATTCATATAGAAATAAAACTAAATTATTATTATTATTGCCTACCCTAACGTACACTACCATACCTATAGTTTCTAAGATGTTTCCCATTTCCACCATGATTGGGCAATTGGAATGAACAGTGAAGATGCACTACTTTAAACCCTGCTAAGAATTGATTTTATGAAATAACAAAATCATCTTCTAAGTTATAATAATATTAATATGGACCCCCTGCCTCTACCTCTAGTGTTATTGACATTGCTCATTTCTAATGTAACACTTACATCTACTATTTTATACAAAGATTTTGATATCATGTGGGAAACAATCAAGCAAAAATATTAGAGATTGGTGAGCAGTTGTAGCTGAGTCTAGAACAGACTTCAAGCTCTGGGTTTCAATCCAAATAGGAATATCTATTTGCCACTAATGATATAAAAATTAAGTAGGTCCTTGGAAACTTTGCATGCACTATTACCGCCTACTATGTAATCATTCTCTTATCTATCTCTATATTCTAGTTTGTAATTGTATTAAGTATTTAAAACTATGACTATGATTGTAATGTATTCTATGAGTATCACAGGGCACTAGGCCTTACAACAAACAGATGCATAAGCCTATAACATAAGATACAAGATTTAATTGAGGATAACATTATTGATGAGGACATACCCACATAGGCACAAAAAGCACAACAAACAAAAGCCAAGGCATTAAATATATTCTCATATCCATTTCCAAGGCATATAATGAATGAGGTAAGGAGCACATCAGTGTTCACTGCACATATCAGGGGCATCCACCACCAACTTCATGTCATACTATTATAGAGGAGGCACACCCATTTCACAACATTATTATGATGTAACATACTACAGTTCTACCTAGACCACTCATCACATTCTCAGAGCAATAGACTGTTGAAGATGATGCAAATTTACATACACTCTTTATATGAGAATACATATATCATCATCCTAGTGAGAGTGTTATGGTTGTTAATAAATCAATCATTAACATGTGCACTATGACACTTTTATAAAATTCAAGGTATTCAAATAAGGATATATTACCCATAGACATAGTCATTAGTGGCTTCAATTGTCATGTTTAGATATCCATCTGGGAGATTGTGCCTCCATTATAGGTTAGATAAGCACATATAGCCACTCGATTCTTAGTATTACCTAGTACATGTGTGTTTGATATGTTATTGGGTAGGTCATGGTTATAGTAGCTCCAAGCCATCACATCTACAATAGATAGATGTCTGAAATACGTATAAAAATAACAGGGGGTGAATGTTGAGGGTCTTCCATATGAGTATCCTCTACCTATCCCACAAGCACTTATAGCATAGTCACTAATTATAGTTCTAGCAACATTACAAGATTTAGAATAGTTATCAGTTATAATTTAAAGTATAGTTTCTATGCACACATCATAGAGGTCAGTAGATCCACCAGTGTAGGCCAGGTCTAATCCAACAATATTGACACATACCCATACTCTCCCATGGAGACCATTATTAGAGAGAACCCTATGTTAGAGATATGCCATAGATTCTAGAGGACCTTTTTCCACTCAATTTATGCTGAGTTCAGTATTATTGGGTTCTCAATGTTCTCAGCACAAGGCACCTATGTCACCTATAACTTCTTCTACCATATGGGTTCCTAAGACCCCTACGGTTCAAAGGGCACCACAATTAGTGCCACAAATTCATAACTCCACTACAGATACAGATACATACATAGATTGTTCATTATAATAGATTACAGGGTCACAATTTCCCTTTCACATAGCATACTCAATCATAATTCCCATATTCGACATAAGTCATAGTAATAGTGATTATCCCATGAGACTCATTAGTTAGTATGGTTCCTATCCTTTTGTACATACTTTATTCTCTCTTGCTCTTTGTACATAGTTTGTTTTCATTTGCTTGTACATCGCTTATATCTAGAAAATATAAAACTATTTAAACATTCCAAAACACAAAACGTTCAAATATTACTTAGAAAACACAAAAATTATAGATTGTATGCATTGATATGTTTACACTTCTTATATTTTCTAGACACTACATATGTTAGCTATCTTAGTATAGTCAATTGTATCATACATACATTCTTCACTTGTTCTTGTCAAATGTTTGCATATTGCTTACAGGACTCAGTCCACTATAATGATCCAGAATTACTATCATCTATCCACTGGGGGCATATACACCAATTTAAGATAATTCATTTGATACATCGACCCACTTGGGGGCCTATTATACACACTTTATATTACCAAGTTATATCCTTACATTCTATACATTCCAATTTTAGAATTATTATATCTTGATATTGGTCATTGCTACTCATACTCAAATTTTTTCCCAACTATCTGTAGTTTAGACTCATCATATGTACATCCTTCCTCTTACATATATTTGTAATGCATTCATGCATGCTTTCATTTCTAGCTTTCCTAGTTTAGACTTGATTATAGTCCCTATGCTTCTTCTATTCAAGTTTTTTTGAATATGCCATTGTTCTTTGGCTCTACACCACTTCTATTCATGAATGCCTTGGACATGTGCCCATGTCCCTTGTGTGTGCTTTCCTACTTGTGTATGTGGACATTTAAAAATGTCCTTGTGTGTCTTCTTTTCTCGAATTTAGTGACATGTGCCCACGACACTTGTATCGTCACATTTGGCCTATTATGTATGCCTCATGTGTTTTGTATGTGTCATGGCCAGCACATTTGTTTTTACTTATTACACATATTCATTCTCGATACCATGAGGGACCTCATGCATCTACCTTTCCTACTTGGGTGTCATGATAGACACCATGCCCCATCCCCCTAGGTAGCTACTTAGATTTGATGTTATACACATTGATTACATCTATCTTGACACCCTTATGCAATGCTAGACACAACATATATATTACATTACATACTTATGCTCATATTCTCTTACATTTCGATGTTATGTTTTCACATTGTATTGGATTATCATGTAGTTGTAATGTATGCTCTGGCTAACACATATTTTGCAGAGCTATTTCTTTTGAATATAGTTCTTGAACAAGGTACATAACCACCCTCAAAAGAGAGGGCATTCATAGGGGTTTGTCATAGAGATTAGACTCCTACATTACATTTACGAAACATTTTTCATCACACAGACTCCTATTTTATGTCAACTTATTATATTATACTAATAACTACCCTCGTGCCAAAATTGTGTATTTCTATAAATAATAAATTGGTTAAAAATATAACATGAGAAAATGATTATCTTTATACATTACCACATGTTTTTAAGAATCTAAAAGCCAAATATAGACACCATCCTTAACATTTAATTATACAAACCAAATGAAAAAAATTATCAAAAGGAAAAAATATATATATAATATTTAATGTTTTGTGAATTACTTCTCAACAAACACTATTACTTGATATTGAAATTAATGTATTGTAATAGTTAAATAGATACATTCCTATGTAATTCATTCAAAAGTACGGTAAACGACAATCATATAATATAATACGATGGATACACTTTTAGCCAAGGACATTAATGTGATTAAATGATTACTATCTATTTATTTTTTTAAACAATTTGGAAACTTCTTCTGTTGGAGGACTCGCATATGTTGGTACAATTATGTCATTATATATCTGTATGAGTGGATGGGAGGATTGGATTGTATATCTGGGAGCAACAATTAAAAAATGCAAAGCACGTGGTTGTTGGGGGTGAGTTGGAAGTGGATGGATGTTGGATACCTTGTGATAGAGTAGTAGTACGGGTACTAGTACTGGTGCTAGGCAACAACCACTGCCATTAAACAGCTGAGTTGTAGAGTAACACAACTATATTATTATTATTATTATTATTATTATCATCATCGACACTACCTTACCTGGAGGATGGAGTTTTTGAGATGTTTCCCCTTTCCACCATGATTTGGCAATTGGAATGAATAGTGAAAAGTGAAGACGCGCTGTACTAATATATATAACCATGCCAGGGATTGATTTTATGAAATAACAAAATCATCTTCTAAGTTGTAAGAATAGTAATTTGGATGCCCTGCCTCTGCCTCTGGTGTTGTTGACATTGCTCATTTCTACTTTTGTTGTAACTCTTACATCTGCTAATTTCTACAAAGATTTCGATATCACATGGGGGAATGATCGGGCAAAAATATTAGAGAATGGAGAGCAGTTGCAGCTGAGTCTAGACCAAACTTCAGGTTCTGGGTTTCAATCCAAACAGGAATACCTATTTTCCACTATCGATATGCAAATAAAGTTGGTCCCTGGTAACTCTGCAGGCACTGTTACCGCCTACTATGTAAGCAAATTCTTATCTATCTCTATACTCTAGTTTGTATAAAATCATTGGCATTGCCATTACTGTAAACATTTATGATTGTTGCTGACATTTAATTTATGTATACATGGGTTATAGCTTTCTTCTCAAGGCCCCAAACACGACGAAATAGACTTTGAATTTTTGGGTAATTTGTCAGGAGATCCCTCTGTTATGCACACAAACGTATTTTCTCAAGGCCTTGGAAATCGTGAGCAGCAATTCTACTTGTGGTTCGACCCAACCACAGATTTCCACACTTACTCTGTTTCATGGACTACTCACCACATTATGTATGTACCTGTTCTACTCTTTGATTTCCTTTCCACACTTACTTTACTTTCTCTCTCTTTCTCGGTTTAGAAAAGAAGACTGATTCATTAATGGCAACGGTGATTGCAGATTTTTTGTAGATGGGAGTCCTGTTAGAGTGTTCAAGAATAGCGAGGGGTTGGGTGTTCCATACCCCAAGAAGAAACCCATGAGAATCTACTCCAGCCTCTAGAATGCTCAGGATTGGGCAACCAGAGGTGGCCTCATCAAAACCGACTGGACCAAAGCGCCCTTTCTCGCCTCCTTCCGTAACTTCAACTTCAAAACACACACAACTACTCATGCCTAGGAGGAGGAGGAGGCAGAGGCTTTGGATTCCAACCAGCGGTAGAGACTGAATTGGATGCGATAGAACTACATGATTTATGATTATTGTGCTGACACCAAGAGGTTTCCCAACGTTCCTCCGCCAGAATGCACACTCAATTCTATGCCCTAACACTCTCCACCATTATTTTTATTGAATTTGAATGCCTTGTTACCAGCAGTTCAAACTCTCAATTCTTTAATTCTTTTCCTCACTTGCAATACAATCCACTGCACATTGCACATTGCAATTGCATGTCATGTACTCCACTCTATCAAGGAATGGAAAGTTCCATTGGGGAACCCCTTTCCTATTTTGCTATATAGAAATTCTTTCCCTGGATTTTAGTTTTGTCTGTCTTTGGATCTCCAGTTACAATTGCAATGATAAATACTTGTCTCTTTAATCCATTTCCTGCAAAACACAAAAAGCAAATCAGACTTACAACTTTTCTCTTTCCTTCCATTGTTTTAACTTTATATTCGTCTAAAAAATTTCATTTCTTTCTTACTGTAGCATACCAAAAGCATTGCATTTATTTATTTGATAGCACAGTACTATAAATCAATTTTATTTCAGATGAATGCCCCCTTACACACTTTTTTATTTATTTTATTATTAAGCTGTAACTAAACTTTTTGGAACAGTATTCTTGACATGCATATTTTGTTCAACACATCCCTGGATCTTAAAACTAAATTTGTTTTAATAATTGAGACTTTGAGTTTGTTAATGAGATTCAACTCGCAGTACCAAATGATGCCTCCCACAAAATTAGTCTGAAAGTTTTGCCACATTGATGGTAGAGGACTAGACGTGGCATGTTAACACAACTATTATCTTTATACAAATTTTGGGTTTGGCTTAGTTATCAATGGCATCCCCTCAAGCTTGTTCCTTATGAGACGGTCAACTAATGTTGGAGTCTCAACTCTACTTCTTTTGCTTGGACAAATAGATTTCCTGCTATTTAGATGACTCTTATAGATTTCAAAAATACAATTTTCTTCATGTATTCTCTACCAAACATGTCATGTTCAAGAAATACCTTTAGATTTGGGCAATTACATTACTTCATTAGATTAAGGGAGTAATGATCTATGTTCAAGACTTTATCATAGGAGAAAGCTTGTGGAGGCCCTTCTCAAAGTCAACACACATACACACATATATAGATAATTAATTAATTTTAGAAATGATCCTTCTTGATGCCAAAGACCTAAATCAACTCCACATTACAATTGCTTTTTATTTATAGATTTGTAGTACTCTATGAATAAATGAGAGGTTACATTAGGGAACTCCCATGCTATCTTTATTTCTTTTTGTTATGCACCATGGGTTAAGACAACCAAGAAAGGTATTCACATCATTACATTGAGTAGAATTTTAAAAAAATAAACTAAAACATCAAATCAAATTAGGTTTTTATATATAAAATTACTTAGGAAGAAAATCAAGAAAGGGTTTAATAATCGCGAAACTCAATGCATAGTGAATGTTTGTGCAAAAGACATTACAATAGTAATGCATGTGTTTGTCTTACCTCGTAGAAATGGAGGAGTGTCTACTATGGTCATCAATTGAACAAACAACCTTGCTTAGTTTAGGACTAATCAAGCCCCATTAACATAATTACAACCAGTTAGTACGAATTATGTTGGAAGGTTCTATTAATCATGAAAAACACCTACATCAACCCATCCATAAAACTAAACAGGTAAAATATATAAGGAAATAAATAAATAAATAAGAACATAACCCTATATTATGAGAAATATAAAACCATTACAAGCTCTTATTAGGGAAACTACAAAATGTTGGGATCTCTCATGCTCAACCATGAGGCTCTCCTCTCTTAGAATGGAGAAACCAAGTATGTGATTATAAAACATGGGAAGAGAAAGGAAATATTTATAGGAACACTAAAGTATTCATCCATTTCTTGATTGGCTAATCAATAGGTGAACATTATTTTTTAAGGGAATGATGAAATCATGCTAGATAGATCCTAAATACAAGTCATTATTATTATTTATAAAAACATATAAATTAATAAATAATTAAATTATGTTAAATATCTAATCCCAAGAAAACTGAGGTGTGGTGAAATTAATTATTTGCATCAATAAATTAAGGCTGGATTAGTGTCCATTGCATGCTTGATTAAGCCAATCGAGTAATTCATTCAACAAGCCATGTAATTGGGGCTAACAGAGCCCAATTATAACCAATCGCCATGAATTTCATGTTTGATTTGCCAAAATCCCAAGATGGTGACCTTCTCAAGGGGACATAATTGTATTGAGGGGATGTAACTGTGAACCTAATTATACTACTTAGTGTGATATAGACTCGATTAACCCCAATTGTGCACTTAATTTGGCAAATCAAGTAATTAGGTTAATTACATACACAATTGGGGTTAATAACCATCCAAGGCCAAATCGGATCAACTACCATTCATTTAAGATCGATCAACCCTAATTGCACACATGATTGAACCAATCAAGTAATTGTTTTAATATTCTAGTTTGTGACTATGACTAAATGAGCCTTGTGAACCTAATTGCAATGGATTAGTGTGAATTGGGAATCTTCTATCCCCGATTTCATGATATTTTAATTATTTATGATGTAAGATAGATTTAATTACACATTAACAAATAAATCTAGTGCACAAAGTAGATCTCGAATATAGCAGTCTAAAACAATAAATCAAATCTACTCTAGTGGCTAAAAATACGTAATTAAGATTTATTTGACAAAAAATGTTAAATATGAAAAGCAAAAAATATGGAACAATCACACCGTGAAAAAATTATAGAATTTTGGAAGTGCAGTAGTATTTTTTGAAGGGATGAATTAACTTTGTGTGAAATCTAGATTGTTCACTATACACAAATCAAAACAAGAAAGGGAGGAGAAAAAAATGAGAGAGAGGAAAGGCGGAATAAATAATTTTGGGACTTATACAAACATGTAAAAACATCCCAATAAGAACCTAATATGAAATGATAATTAAAAACACACACATGTACCCAAGAATTATGTAATTCTACAGCGAATAACTACCGTGTACAAAAATTATGTGTCTCTAGAAACAATGTATTTATTTTTCAAAAAATATTATGAGAAAATACTTTTCTTTATTTATTGGTACATGCTCTTTATATTCTAAAGACCACGTGTAGATACCATCCTTCACATTTGATTCTATGAGCCAAATAACAAAATTTTCCTTATGAAAAAAAGGAAATATTTTACATCTTATTTAGTTTTTTAAAAATAGATTTTTTTGGTTTATTAATGATTTAGAAACTAATTCTCTTCAAACGTAGTCACATGTCATTAAAATTCTAAAAACCATAAACATCCTTTATACATGATCGTCCCAAGTAAACTATAGTAGTAGTTTACTTGTAAGAATACGAAACTTGTCCCCAAAGTTGTGGTATAACGATTCATAGGATGCATTCATACATGAGAAACCTAGGTTGATAGATAGTCTTGTTATGGAATTTAAAAACTAAGGCCACTTTGAATATTCCAATTTTCATATTTAGTACTTGCCGAGGTACTAATGTTTTTGCCTCTGACCATTATTTTGGTTAACGCTACCATGCCACCCAATCATAACAACTTCTGAAATATGTATTTATAATTTTTGAATGTTTCATGAATGACATAATATTTTTAAGCTATTTCCCAGTTATAATTAATTACAAATTGAATTGTGTACAATTGCCATACCAGATCTTTCATTTATGAAATCTTTCATTCGCATAAATTTAAACTTTTTTCTTTCACGAAATCTTTCATTTCCATAAATTTAAATAATGGATATTCATAGGATTTTCTATTAATTACATTGTTTGATGTCATTTCATGGAAAAGGAGGATTACATCATTTCATGAAATATGGTCATTGTATTGTAATGTATTTTTACAAAATTATTTATATATATATATATATATATATATATATATATATATATATATATATATATATATATATATATATATATATATATATATATATATATATATATATATATATATTGCCTCTAAAAGTGTTGTGAATTTAAATTGGGAGAGAATCCTTGCCAATTCCACTTGGGCTTCTTTGAAACTATCTATCGTGCCCCTTCACTACTCTATAATATAAAACACTTATCTATATATACCAATAGACTTACAAAAATAGGAGCAAGCTTATGGTTTATCTTGTTTCCAAACCAAAAACCCAAACACAAAATAGGAGCATTTCTATTATAATTAATTCATAGCCCATGCAACAGAGTAATTTCAACACTAACAATTACATTTGAATTCTTTTTTTTGTATATTCAATCAACCCAATCTCCATATCCCTAATGTAATTCACTACTTCACATTAACTTAATTTTGACACCACTTAAAATGCAAATAAAAATCGCATTATTCATATGAAATGGTAGCAACCCCAATGACACAACTCTGCGACAGATACTCAAACCATAACACATCCTTTATTCTTATTGTTTTTAAAGCTTAATAGATTTTAAGTAACCAAAAGTGTAATACTTTGACATTACTAAGATATGAAGGCCATTTCATCTTCATTTCAAATAATTTAGAATAATTAATTGAGAAAATTTCATGATGAGTATTTGGAAGGACCATATCATATTCAAGTAATAACTTTATAAACACGCAAATCAAACATTATTTTTATGTTATTTATAGAATTTGTATAATTAAACATAATTGGCTAATTAAATATCTTGAAGGATTCTTATAAACTTGGAAGCAAACTAATCAACACAATAATAACATGTGAGTTAAAAATAGCTCAAGAATTTATAGATCTACAATAGCATGTTTAAGTAGACATTATTTTGGCTTTATTGTAGATTGACTAAGACTAGATAATTATCAAATCTAAATATTCTGTTACCACCATGACTAAACTAGAAAGAATTCCATCTCTAAACTTTGAGAACTTATCTTTAGTAATAGGTTTAGTCATTACGTCAGCAATTTTCTCTTTAAAAATAAATGTATTCATTATTATCCAGCTATAGAATGTAGTGGTGATGAACTCAGACGTGTTTAATTCTAGCATGATAAATTATCTTCTTCATTATATTTAGAACACTCTCATTGTCAATAAAAATTGGAGTTGGTGCAGTTTGGTCACGCTGAAGATCCTCCAATATTGATTGAATCTACATAGTTTCACATCCGTCATTAATTATTGATTTTTATTTAGCTCCAATGAAAGATGGGGAAATTGTAGTTTGAATCTTGATCTGCTATCAAAATTCCCATGATCCAAGAATGCAAATATAATATGTTTTAGACCTTCTTGAATCAACTTAAGACCACTTAATGTGTACATCAGAATTCTCCTTTTTCAAAAAATGTCCACTTAAGATGTCCTTTTGACCGATCAATTCCTTGCACTTACCCTTAATCATGAATACAAAATAATTTGAGTTTTTACTACAAGAAATGGACAAGATTAAAAATAAAAATCAAAACATGTCCTATGCTAGTTTACTTGATGTAATTATGAATCATTATTTTTTTCAATAGATTCCTCCCAAGAACTTGACTCCTCTAGTGTTTCCCTCTTTAAGCCCTATTCATCTTTTACACTTGAACTTGTTCCAAAATCATTAAAAATTATCCATACATTACTCTTTGTATATTTACCATTATTTTAAAAAATTGGTATTTTCTCATGTACAATAACATTTCTATCAGCCAAAACTATATTTGTAAAGACTTATAAAAATCTATATGCCTTGGATCACTCATTATAACCAATAAACATGTATGTAACTATTCTACTCTTGGATTTCCTTTCCACACTTTACTTTTACTCTCTTTCCCTCTCTTTCTGGGCTTAAAAAAGAAGAATGTTTCATTAATGGCAACGATGACTACAATTTTTTTGTAGATGGGAGTCATATTAGAGTGTTCAAGATCTGCGAGGGGTTGGGTGTTCCTTAACCCAAGAAGCAACCCATGAGAATCTACTCCAGCATCTGAAATGCTAAGGATTCAACAACCAGAGGTGGCCTCATTAAGATCAACTGTACCAAAGTGCCCTTTCTCACCTCCTTCCACAACTTCAACTTCAAACCACACACCACTAATCCTACCCAGGAAGAGGAGGAGGCAGAGTATTTGGATTCCAGCCAGTGACATAGACTGAATTGGGTGCGACAAAACTGCATGATTTATGATTACTGTGTTGACATGAAGAGGTTTCCCAGTGTTCCTTCGCCAAAATGCACAATCAATTCTATGCCTTAGCACTCTCCACCATTATTTTTACTGAATTTGAATGTCTTATTACAATTAGTTCAAACTCTCAATTATTTTATTCTTTTTCTCAACTGTAATACAATCCATTGCACATTGTAATTGCATGTCATGTACTCAACTCTATCAAGGAATGGGAATATCCATTGGAAAACCCCTTTCCTATTTTTCTATACAAAAATTATTTTGCTAGATTTTAGTTTAGTCTTTGTCTTTGAATCCCAGGTTAATATTGCAACGATAAATACCTGTCTCTTTAATCTCTTTCTTGCAAAGTAGACTTGCAACTTTCCTCTTTCCTTCCATTTTCTTAACTTTATATTAGTCTAAAAAAATTCATTTCTTTCTTATTGTAGTATAACAAAAGCATTTCATTTACTTATTTGATAACACAGTACTATAAATCCATTTTATTTGAGATGCATGCCCCCTTACACACTTTTTTATTTACTTTGTTATTAAACTATAACTAAATTTTTTTGAACAATATTCTTGACATGAATATTTGTTCAACAAATGCCTGGAGCTTAAGACCAAATTTGTTTTAATAATTGAGACTTTGAGTTTGTTAATGAGATTCAAATCGCAGTATCAAATGATGACTCCCACAAAAGTAGTTTGAAAATTTTACCGCATTGATGGTAGAGGACTAGACATGGCATGTTAACACAACCATTATCCTATACAAATTTTGGCTTTGGCTTAGTTATCAATGGCATCCTGCCAAGATTGTTCCTTATGAGATGGTCAACTATTGTTGGAGTCTCAACTCTACTTCCTCTTCCTGGATAAATAGATTTCATTCTATTTGGATGACTGTTATAAATTTCAAGAAAATAATTTTCTTCATGTATTCTCTACAAAACATGTCAGGTTCAAGATATACTTTTAGATATGGGCAATTACATTACTTCATTATATTAAGGGAGTAATGATCTGATGTTGAAGACATTATGATAGGAGAAGGATTATATAGGCCCTTCTAAAAGTCCACACACACACATAAAGATAATTAATTAATTTTACAAATGATCCTTCTTGATGCAAAAGACCTAAATCAACTCCACATTATAATTTCTTTGTTTTAATGATTTGTAGTACTCTATGAATAAATGAGAGGTTACATTAGGTAACTCCCATGCTATCTTTCTTTCTTTTTGTTATGCACCATGGGTTAAGACAACCAAGAAAGGTATTCACACCATTATATAGATTATAATTCTAAAAAAATAAACTAAAACATCAAATCAGATTAGTATTTTATATATAAAATTACTTACAAAGAAAATCAATTGAGGCTTTAATAATCGTGAAACTCAATACATAGTGAGTGTTTATGCAAATGACATTGAAGTAGTAATTCTTGTGTTTGTTTTAGCTCGTAGAGATGGAAGAGTGTCTACTGTGGTCATCAATTGAACAAACAACCTTGCTTAGTTTAGGGGTAATCAATCCCCATTAACATAATTGCAATCAGTTAGTATGAATTATGTTGGAAGGTTCTAATAATCATGAAAAACACCTAGATCAACCCATGCATAAAACTAAATAGGTACAATATACAAGGAAACAAATAAATGAAAACATAATCCTATATTATGAGAAATATAAAACCATTGCAATCTCCTCTTACGGAAACTACAAATGGTTGGGATCTCTCATGCTCAACCATGAGGCTCTCCTTTATTAGAATGGAGAAATAAGTATGTAATCAAAGAACATGGGAGGAGAAAGGAAATATTTATAGGTACACGAAAGTATTCATCCATTTATTGATTTTCTAATCAATAGGTGAACTTTATTTTTTAAGGGAATGATGAAATCATGTTAGCTAGATCCTAAATACAAGCCTTTTTTTAATTTATAAGTACTTAAAAATTAATAAATAACTAACTTATGCTAAATATCTAATCCTAACTAAATTGAAGTGTGGTCAATTTAGTTATTTGCATCAATAAATTAGGGTTCAATTAGTGTCTATTACATGCTCGATTAATCCAATCAAGTAATTCACTCAACATGACATGCAATTGGGCTAATAGAGCCTAGTTATAACCAGTCATCATGAATTTCATGTCTGATTAGTGAAAATCCCAAGATGGTGACCTTATTAAGGGGACATAATTATATTGACAAGATGTAACTATGAACCTATTTACACTAATTAGTGTGACATAAGACTTGATTAACCCCAATTATGCACATGATTTGAAAAATCAAGTAATTAGGTCAATTGCATGCACAATTGGGGTTAATAACCATCCAAGGCCAAATCCAATGAACTACCATTCATTTAAGATTGATCAAACCCAATTGCACACATGATTGAACTAATCAAATAATTGCTTTAATATTCTAATTTGTGACTATGGCTAAATGAGCCTTGTGAACCTAATTGCAATGGATTAGTGTGAATTGAGTATCGACTCACCCCGATTTCATGGTATTTCAATTATTTATGATTTAAGATAAAATTAATTACACATTAACAAATAAATCTAGTGCACAAAGTAGATCTAGAATATAAAAGTCTAAAAAAATAATCCAAATCTACTCTAGTGGCTAAGAATAGTAAAAGCACATAATTAAGATTTATTTGACAAACAATGTAAAATATGAAAAGAGAAAAATATGGAACAATCACACCATAACAAAATTATAGAATTTTGGAAGTGCAGTAGTATATCTTGAAAAAATGAATTAACTTTGTTTGAAATCTAGATTGTTCACTATTCATAAATAAAAACAAGAAAGGGAGGAGAAAGAAAAATGAGAGAGAGGAAAGGGGGAATGAATAATTTTGGGACTTCTACAAACATGTAAAAATGTGCCAATAAGAACCTAATATGAAACGATAATTAAAAAACACACACGTAATCAAGAATTATGCAATTCTATAGCTAATAAGTATCATGTACCTAAATTATGCATCTCTAGAAATAAAGTATTTATTTTTCATAAAATATTATGATAATATACTTTTCCTTATTTATTGGTACATGCTCTTTATATTCTAAAGATCACATGTAGATACCATCCTTAACATTTGATTTTATGAGCCAAAAAACAAAGTTCCCATTATTAAAAAAAGGAAATATTTTACATCTTATTTAATTTTTAAAATATAGATATTTTTGGCTTATTAATTATTTAGGAACTAGTTCTCTTCAAACATAGTCACATGTCATTAAAATTCAAAAAACAACAACCATCCTTTATACATGATCATCCTAAGTAAGGCTTACAGGTTATATAATCCTCAAACTAATAAGCTTATTGTGTCAAGAGATGTGATTTTTGATGAAGGGGAATTTATGGTCATCAAAAAGGCCATATGGAAAAGTTAAAATCTGTTTTAAATGAAGTTATTATGGATGATATTGATCATGGGCAGCCCACTAATATTTCTTCCAAGTGCTACAAATCCAATAAGTAACCCCTCATCTAGTTGTTCAATTCCAAGTGTAAGTCCAAATTCAAGTCCTAGTTCTGCAAGGAAGGTAAGAAGATTGAGTGACATTTATCAAAGGAGTTCAAATCAAGCACATGAAGAAAATCCAAGAGGTGAGACACTGAATTTTGCTTTACTTACCAAGGCTGATTTTGAACCATCATGTTTTGAAGATGCATATACTAATGAGGTTTGGATGCAAGCAATGCAAGAAGAGATGGATTCTATTCACAGGAATGACACTTGGGAGCTTATCAAGCTTCCACATGACAAGAAGAAGATTGGCACCAAATGGGTCTACAAGACTAAGTGTAATAGTGATGGAAGTGTTGAAAGGCATAAGGCAAGATTAGTTGCTAAAGGCTTCACACAAAAGTATGGCATTGATTATGAAGAGACATTTGCACCAGTAGCAAGACAAGAGACCATTAGAATGTTGATTTCATTAGCAGCTCAAAAGAATTGGAGCATCCATCATATGGATGTGAAAAGTGCCTTCTTGAATGGGTACTTAGAAGAAGAAGTATATGTGGAACAACCACAAGGTTTTGAAATGCAAGGAAAAGAAAATCATGTCTACAAGTTAAAGAAGGCTTTGTATGGCTTCAAACAAGCACCAAGAGCATGGTATGCTAGGATTGATGGATATTTTCAAGAGAATAGCTTTCAAAGAAGTAAGAGTGAACCTACCCTTTACTACAAACAAGAAGGTAATGATATTCTAATTGTAAGTTTGTATGTTGATGACTTGTTGTATATAGGTAGCAGTTCTACGATGAAGGATGAATTCAAAGTTTCCATGATGAATGAATTTGAGATGAAAGATTTAGGCCTCATGAAATATTTTTTAGGAATGGATGTTTATCAAAGGGAGAATAAAAATTTTATTTGTCAAACAAGGTATGCTAAAGATATGTTGAAGAAACTTGATATGGTTGATTGTAAACCAGTCTCCACTCCATTTGCTCATGGAGTTGTGTTGTGTAGAGATGATGGTGCTGAAAGAGTTGATGAGACAACTTATAGAAGTATTGTTGGAAGCTTAATGTTTCTAACTCATACAAGACCTGATATTTCTTATTCAGTTTCATTTATTTCAAGGTACATGACAGAGCCATCAGAAATACATATGAAGGCAGCCAAAAGAATTTTGAGGTATGTGAAAGGCACTCTAGATTTTGGTATTCATTACTACACTTCTAAAAGGTTCAATCTTGTTGGTTTTAGTGATTCTGATTGGGGAGGTAGTTTGGATGACCGAAAGTCAACATCTGGGAATTGTTTTTCTTTTAGTTCTGGTTTGATTACTTGGAGCTCAAAGAAGCAAAGTATAGTTTCCCTTTCTTCTACAGAAGCAGAGTATGTTGCAGTCACTTCAATAGGTACACAAGCATTATGGCTTAGAAAACTTCTTGAAGAAATTGCAGAGAATCAAGTTCAGTCCACAGTTATTTTTTGTGATAACATTAGTGCTATTAAATTGGCCAAGAATCTAGTCCATCACAGTAGGACAAAACATTTTGATTTAAAGCATCATTTTATCTGAGATTTAGTGCAGATGAAGGTAGTAGAATTAAAATCCATCAACACTAAAAAACAGTTGGCAGATATTTTTATGAAAGCAGTTGCAACAGATCAAGTTTTGACACTCAGAGATCAGATTGTAAGCCCTCTCAACATCAAGGGGGAGTATGTTGAAAATTGATGCTGCATGTTCAGTGCATCCATCATTGTGTTTCATGCACAGATTTTGTGTTTAGTTTGTTATTTTGTAGAATAATCTGCATGATGGTTGTTTGATCCATACGCCATATTTTTAGTGGGATTAATTATAGTTTGTAAAAGTTAATTGACTATCTCTAAATTCAATGAATAATGCAAGCTGAATGTTGTGATCTGGGCAGAAATGTAATTCTTTTATATATACATCATTAAAGACTATTATTTTCAGCCTACAAATAAATATTTTCTTAGTGCTCTATTTTTTTCTAAGTTTTTATACTCTATTTTTTCTATTGTTATCTTCTGTGGGCATAGAGATTTTGTTTAGCTTTTCATATTTGGTTTAGTTTTTCAGATTCTACAAATTCTACTTGCGGTTCGACCCAACCACTGATTTCCACACTTACTCTATTTCTTGGACTGCTCACCACATTATGTATGTACCTGTTCTACTCTTGGATTTCCTTTCCACACTTCACTTTTACTCTCTTTCTCTCTATTTTTTGGCTTAGAAAAGAAGTTTGATTCATTAATGGCAACGGTGATTGTAGATTTTTTGTAGATGGGAATCCTAGTAGAGTGTTCAAGAACAACGAGGGATTGGGTGTTCCTTACCCCAAGAAGCAACCCATGAGAATCTACTATAGCCTCTAGAATGCTGAGGATTGGGCAACCAGAGGTGGCCTCGTCATGATTGACTGGACCAAACCACCAATTTGAAGGTAAGTTGATCTTTGTTTTAAAGGTAAGTTGATCTTTGTTTTAATTTCTCCCACTCCACACTGTATCATTATTTGATATCTAATCTAGAGAACAACTTTTATTATCATGTAGTTGATTTCCCAAATATGGTTGGTATTAGGACCTTGAATATTGTAAACTATGGAGTTATAAAATATGGACTCTTTGGACTTGTGTGCAACATATTTTAGTACAATGGAGCTCAACTCGTTTCATAGTTGCATTGCAAACATTAGGGTAGGGTTCAACTATCACTGAAACATATGTGATCCAGTACATGTGATGTAGGTAAAAAGTTTAAAACATCCTTAAATTTTGGTTTGATTTTAATTAAGTCTATGCACATCAATAAAACTAACAATAAGGGAATTTGAATAAATTTTTTAGGGATTTTAGAATCTATAAATAAAGCCATGTTTGTGTAATGTTGTGATGCAGAGCATTGCAATATTGTCGAGTTAAGCCGATCATCTCTGACTCCTTTGGTGCGAGAAGACTAATGATTATCGCCTTTGTATGTACTCTTGATTTTCTACCATAAGCCAACCACCATTTTTTACTGATTCTTGAAAAATAAATTCAAACTAATTTTATTCAATATCATGCAAATGATATTGTCGATCGAATTGCCATTTTCTTTGATCTCCCTCTTAAAGTTTACCAACAATTAGCAAATGTATCAAGTTGAAGGGGGTGTATCAAATTCTTCTTAATATACATAACACAATTTAAACTTTTTTTTTACAAAATCTTTTGTGTCCATAAATTTAAATAATGGACACTTACGAAACATTCTATTAATTACATTGTTTGATGTCATTTCATGGAAAAGGAGGATTATATCATTCCATGGAATATGGTCATTGTATTGCAATGTATTTTTACCAAATAAAATAATATTTGCTTTGCCTTTAAAAGTGTTGTGAATTTAAATTGGGAGAGCATCCTTGCCAATTCCACTTGGGCTTCCTTGAAACTATCTATCGTGCCCCTTCACTACTCTATAATATCAAGCACTTCCATATATACCAGTAGACTTAAAAAATAAGGCTAAACTTGTGACTTCTCTTATTTCCAAACCAAAAACCCAAACACAAAATAGGGGCATATTTATTACAATTAATTCATAGCCCATGCAACATAATACTTCTTACACTAAAAATTACATTTGAATTCTTTGTTTTGTATATTCAATCAGCCCAATCTCCATCCACCTATTTCAATTGGCTCCTTCACATTAACATAATTTTCACATCACTTACAATCCAACTAAAAATTGCATTCTTCATTGAAAATGGTAGCAACCTTATCAACACAACCCTGCAGTAGGTACTCAAGTCATAACACGGCCTTTATTTTTATTATTTTTGTAGCTGGATGGCTTTCAAGTAACCACAAGTGTAATACATTGACATTATTAAAATATGAAGTCCATTTCATATTTATTTTAAATAATTTAAAATAATCAATTGAGATACTTCAGGATGAGTGTTTGAAAAGATCATACCATATTCAGATAATAAATTTCTAAACATACAAATCAAACATTATTTTTATGTCATTTATAGAAGTTGTAATAATAAGACATAATTGGCTAATTAAATATCTAGAAGAATACTCACAAACTTAGAAGCAGACTAATCAACATAATAATGACATGTGAGTTAAAAATAGTTCAAGCATTTATAAAACTACAATAATATGTTTAAGCAAACATTATTTCAGCTTTATTATAGACTGACTAAGACTAGATAATTATCTGGTCTAAATAATCTATTACCACCATGACTAAATTAGAAAGAATTCCATCTCTAAACTTTGAAAACATATCTTTAGCAATAGGTTTATTCATTATGTCAGCAAATTTCTCTCTAAAGACAAATGTATTCATTATTATCTAGCTATAAAAATTAGTGGGGATGAGATCAGATGTGTTTAATGTTGACACGATAAATTATGTTCTTCACAACATATTTAGAACACTCTCATTATCACTAAAAATTGGATTTGGTATAGTTTGGTCCAACTGAAGATCCTTCAATATTGTTTGAATTTACATAGTTTCACATCCTACATTAATTATTACTTTTTACTTAGCTTCAATGAAAGACAGGGAAACTATAGTCTGAAGCTTGATTTGCTATCATAAATCCCATGAACCAAGAATGAAAATATAATCTGATGTAGACCTTATTGAATCAACTTAAGACCACTTAATGTCTACATCAGAATTCTCCTTTTTCATTAAAAAAGGTCCACTTAAGATGTCATTTTTCACTTAGACTTTCAAGGTTTTTTTTCATATTTTTAAAGCAAAAATGCATTATTTTCTTTTGTTTTTTTATTTTAGAAAATTTTGGCTCTTTTTGCAAATTTACAATTTGTACAAGTGTAATTTGCACAATTGTAATTGACACGTGTAATTAGCACAAGTGCAATTTGCACAAGTGAAATCTACATAGGTGTAATTTACACATGTAACTCCCTTTGTTGACCAGCGTTGATGGTGGAAATGGAGATCCAGGGGCAATTTGCACTTTGCACAAGTGCAAAATTGCATTTCTCCTCAACATCTGCCTGAAGCTTCTTGAGTTGACCTTTTTCACACTTCACGGTGCATTTCCCACTATGATTTCCCCAGGGTGTTTGGGGTCTCTTTTGCAATTTCCAGATAGTGGCACTGTAATCTCAGTTGCTTGTACTCTATTAGGCAAAGCTTAATGAGGAAGAATAACAATGTCTCCAGCTCTCTATCAGGTTCATCTGCCTTAAGAAATCTCTAAAGGAACATATAAGGGGTTGGTAAAGCCATATTGAGTTGCAATGCATGAGTATTAATCAAAAGGCCACATTGAATGTCTTTTGAAGAAAAGACAGCTCAAAATCATGTTTGCAGCTCGTTGCCATTTGATAACTTGCTACCAGTAGTTGGATATTCCTCTATATTTTTGATGCATACTGATGCCTTGGCCTAAAAACGGGAATCTATGTGAGTTTGTGGTCCACCAAATCTTCATCATTTACTATCACAAACTCATTGCCCTTTTTCAAATGCAACGCAAGAAAATCGCAATACCAGTAGTCATACAGAATGTCTTTTAAGGTAGGCAAAACACACTACTTATGATTGATACATCTTGATTTGTAGCAGCCACTTTATCAACCAGCACTTTTCCATTTTAGAAGCACAGTTTGCTCGACATTTGGTCGTTGACATCTACAGTGGAGGACTCGATGCAACAACAAACATTTTGACCAATCACCTTCTCGAGCCACAGAGGGCCAGGGGTCTTCACCATTATGATTTGCTAAGGTTACAACCCAGTCGAGCTTCGATCCAGGGTTCAATTCATAGTGTCCACCTCCACCATACGGGAAAGCAAGGGTCTGCTCTCAGGATCCGTCAATTTTCTCCAGCTTGGCACTGTCACCCGTCTTGTTGGTGCAAGAACCAAGGCTCGAGGAGGTTTTCCAATTCGCCCAAATTGTTTATTCTCCTCATTCATTGCTACTATACAGAAAAGACCACGTGGCCTGTGTATTCCTTTGGGCAGGAATTTGAAATTGGTTCCTTCCAACATCCATGCTTCTCCACGTTGTGGAATCTGGAGTCTCATGTGCAAATTGCACTTTAAGAGAAGTTGCAAATTATTTATGGGATTCCGCCTTCCGCTAAGTCCTTATTCTTGTTTTTGTCTTCTTCTGCCTGCGGGATTCGTAAGTAGAGCAGCACTTTTCACATTGGACAGAGTGAAAATTATTGCTGGGCCTTCACTTTCTGCCGTTCACACTCATGCTTCATGTTCCACAGAATTCGGGGATGGTGAAGCACTAAGCACTTTGCACTTTATGCTGGTGCAAAGTGCATCTGACCTTCTGCCAAGTTATTTCCATGGATTTTATTCACCGTTTTGCACTTGCTCTTATCCTTTACACATCTGACAAACTTTAACACCATCCCGTGCACTTGCACTTCATCCCTTGACTTCTGGAAGAAGTCGACCCCCTCATTTGCACCTCTTAAAACTTGGTCAAAGTGCGATCAATGCTGGAGTTTCCGCTGAGCTCCCACGCATCCTTTATTTCCTTGAAACGTTTGCTTTCTCCTCATCTTCCACGTGGCATGTTGTCAATGGCATGGCTGAGCGTCTTAAGCAATGTCCACGCAGTCATATGTCCACCACGTAGTATGTTGCCCAGCTGCGTTAAACGTTGTGTTGCTTTCAATTTCTAACATAGTTTTGGTTGTACCCTCACACTCCCCCTGATGGGAATCTAAAGTCCACGTGCCATTTCCTCAGTGAATGGCATAGATTCGTGGGACACATCCAGGCACCAACATATTCTATGCCAACTCTATACTATATAGACCCATATTGGATTTATTTAAAATTATTTGAGCCAATTTTAAACCATATCAATAATTATATAGAGGTGTGAATATTAACAAAGAATTTATGTCGAACTATGTTAAAGTCGAGTTAGAGTGTAATATATATATTTTAATGTTATATATTAAATTTTAATATACAATAACATAAAATAGTTGATTGAAATTAATTTAAAATTTATTACTACAACAAATAACTACAATTGTTGGAATAGTTGAAAATACGCACAACACTATAAGATATCTCAATATACCGTTATGCATATATAATATACATAATATGAATTAATAAATACAATATGACCACTTTTGTTACCTTATGCTTACATAATACCCTTATTATGTAAGTGCAATTACTGGAACAGTTGAAACTAACATTATTTGATGTGTACCATAACAATCACACACATAATAGTCAATTAGTTTCCTTTAAGTGGTTAATATCCATAGAGTATATATCTCATGCAAATTATGGCTATACCAACGTTAACAAATTAATTAAAATTATCTGTAGAGGTGAAGCCTTGCACAACAAACTATTTGAGTTGCATCGTTGTTTTCAAATTGGTAGTAACCTTAGTGTAGCAAATATATAAGCATCGCTAGGTGTTGATCATATAATGGGAATCGAGTAGTTTTGAACCAGCTGTGTAGAAATTCATTGAGTATATATTGTATTGCGCTAATGGATTATGATAGATTATGTATTAAGTATATAAATTAACCCCCAGGATATATTTGAAATCACTACAATCTATTTTATCCGAATTTTGATCTAACGCATTATCGAATATTATGAGGCTTTGTAGTTTTAATACCAGTCTGTGCAACAAGTGTCGATTTGCTATATATTTAATTTACAGTTTACATTGTGAATTACGGTCCCCAAAATATGTCATCCAGCTTGTGTAATATACCGAACAACATCACTAAATTCTTAATAGTGATTATTTATAATAAATGTATTTATATTTACGTCGTTGTTTTACTTAATGGGGTCTCTGTAATAATTAATGGCTTGGGAATGCAGTGATCTGATTTACATGCATGTATAAGGTTTTGTAAATGAGAGTTATTTTAGACGTTGACCTGGGCAATAAAGTACTAGGTGTGTTATTTATTAAAAATTGGCATCATTGAGTTTGTGAAATTGAATTAATTACAATAATATGTTAGATAATAAAGCAATTAATGAATAACTCGTAATTTTATAAATGGACATATGATTATATATTATATGTATAGTGGTTTTTCACTTAAATTGATCTTGGGAGTATTGGGCATGAATAGTATATATGACTCTTTTATTAAATGATATATGATATTTTATGATGTAATTATAGATGGGAGGGTTAAGTATCAAATTATTCAAGTTTAGTTGTCGATTACATCATGGTATAAATAATGTCCTATGCTTAGGATAGTTGTAAAACCTAGAACTATGTAATGGTTATTCTCCTATCGAGAATATTTAACTTTAAAATATAGTTCATATTGAAGCTCCAGATTGATTAACCATGGTTGTTAGCTTTTAAAATATAGTCAACATTTTTTTTAAATTTAAACAGAAAAATGACCTCATTAAATACTGTCTGAGAGTATTTATAATCATAGACGTTATGTGATGTTAGTGTATTGAAAACCTTTTTAGAGTCTAGTGAGACATTAAAAAGATGGGAATTAAATGAAATCATTATTATTTATGTACGAGTTGAATATTATATATATAACTTGTGAATTAAAAGCATATGGTGGGAAAGTAACTTTAAAATAAGTTACGGTTTGCTCAAATGTGAATACATAGGTATTAATGTACTTAGTAGCATGCATATGAATAAAAGAGTGTACTTATATGGATTTAGCTTCACGGGTGGATTATAGATTAAATTAAATAACTATAAAAAATAAGGCATAACTAATATGTGCATTCAAACCTCTAAATTAATGACAAATATTGGATTGGGTTATCTTATGATTCATGTGTGTTGAGTTTTGGTTACTATATCTACGTATGGATTTACATATACAACATAAGTGCAGAATGAAAATGGTTGTGGTGTGAGTATGATAATATGCAGTCATCAGGTGTTTGTAACATTGAAACTATAACCATATTAAAATAGTTTTATAGCAAACAGAGCAAGATATTTAAATAAATATTATAATGGGTTTATGGGGTTTCTATTTCTCTGCAAATGGTTGATTGGCTGTTAGTTATATGGATTCACTATTAAATACTTGTGTGCAATACATGTTATGAGAGTGTTAATATATATAAATGCTTGATATATGTAGCATATAATGGTGTATTATTGATTATAAGTTATGTTGATTAAATGTTAGTATGCAGTTAAAATTTAGGGTATACCCAGATGGTATAATCCTACACTTGATTTTTATTATGTATGTGACACGTTTGATTCTTGAAAACATAAGTTTGCTTATGAGTATTTATGTAGCTATGAACTATGATAGTATGGGGTATCATAGAGTACTACAGTGTAAATGTATGTTAAACTTAGATTATACATACTGTAGTTGATATATTTAGATTCACACCTACATTTGACTGATGTAATGTAGGCATGATGATTATTACTATGAATAACATGTTTTATGACAGTTGGTAGCACTTGTGTATGCGTGCATACAACCTTAAGAGTGTAGCATATGCTAACTTAGTATATTATTATGTTTCATAGTCACTGTGACTTGTGTGGTTATGTCTAGTTGTTTAAATAGGAGCTTATATTTTCATGTATTTAAAACTACTTTATATGACTAATTGTGAAAAATTAGTAGTTATGCGTTAAAATATTAGACTATGGTAATATGAGTTAGCATAAGGAGAGTTATGTTTAAAAACTAATAATGGTAGTGGAAATTTGTAGTTAAATATGTATTTACCTAGGTGGTATAAACTATAGTCATTATTTCTAGTATGAGATAGAAAATAATGTAAAATTCATTCATATGTTTGATGAAATAAATGTATCTTTTGATTACTCCTATGTTTAGCATGTTATTTGAGGTGGTTGCTAGTAAGATGTAAATTAAATAGATCTTTTGGTTGAATTGTATTTGACCAATCTGCATTGTTGAAATAGAGTAAAGAGTAAGCTGGACTTTATTGGCTTACTAGTATCACAATGACAAATGAAAACAGTCCGATCAAGTGGTGTGTATGAATTTGATTGATCTATATATCATTATTATTTATAAAAATTTGAGGAAAAATATGTTTAGTGAGACATTATCATTTCATGAGTATGGTTTACATGTTTATGCGATACTTGCAATAAAACTATTTTTTAAGATACATTGCGTCTTTAGTATAGAAATCATACAACACACGAGTACTTGTTTGTCTCCCTAGATTCCCACATCATCACTGTCTATTCATACATAAATGGAGAGTCATTCCTAATGGGATTAGTGTGGATGACAGTTGGTCCATGGTTAGTGTGGAAAAGCACTCAAATGATTATCTCCCTCCCCATTGTAGTATTACTTATCGAGATGACACTTGAAATTGCCACAGATACTTGATTTTGGGAGCTATGCTCTGGGGGAGCCATATATCTTATATGTACATTGTATTGTATTGTACTTATTATTGTCATGAAGAGTTATAATTATTTATTATTGTACTTTGACAGTGGTGGTTGTAGACTTGTATCAATTGTAGTTGAGTTAATAGAATCACTTTTTATATTGACATGTTGATGTTCTCTCATGATATTAAAGATCAGTGATTTGTAATGTAATATATTTGTTATTATCACACTTGAGTATTTCATATGGTTTTTGTATATTCATGTGGTGTAATATATTTTTGATATACGTGTCTAATTTTTTTAAAAATCACGCATTTTTAATTAACCCTAGTGGGGTTGTTACAATTACCATCTAATAAAAAATAAAAAGGAAAACAAAACAATTTGGAAACTTCTTCTCTTCAAGGACTCGCATATGTTAGTACAAATATGTCATTGTCTATCTATATGAGTAGATGGGAGCGTTGGATTGTAGATCTAGATTTTGGAGAAATAATTAACAAATGCAAATCGTGTGGTTGTTGGGGTTGAGATGTAACTGGATGGATGTTAGATGCCCTATGATAGAGTACGGGTACTAGTACTAGTGGTAATCAACAACCACTACCTTTAAATAGCTAATTCATATAGAAATAAAACTAAATTATTATTATTATTGCCTACCCTAACGTACACTACCATACCTACAGTTTCTAAGATGTTTCCCATTTCCACCATGATTGGGCAATTGGAATGAACAGTGAAGATGCACTACTTTTAACCCTGCTAAGAATTGATTTTATGAAATAAAAAAAATCATCTTCTAAGTTATAATAATATTAATATGGACCCCCTGCCTCTACCTCTGCCTCTACCTCTGGTGTTATTGACATTGCTCATTTCTAATGTAACACTTACATCTACTATTTTATACAAAGATTTTGATATCATGTGGGAAACAATCAAGCAAAAATATTAGAGATTGGTGAGCAGTTGTAGCTGAGTCTGGAATAGACTTCAAGCTTTGG